>SJYV01011221.1:0-12754 GCA_006410875.1 Neotragus pygmaeus | reverse complement strand
CCCTTCACTGAGTTTCGGGCTGTGTGCCGCAGTCGCCCTGCGCTGTGGTCCATGCTGTGTGCTAGTGTCGCCCTGCACCAAAGTCCGGGCTGTGTGCCCCAGTCGCCTTTCCTTGAGGTTCGGGCTGTGTGCCACGGTAGCCCTGCGCCAAGGTACACGCAGTGTGCCGTGATCGCCCTGCACCGAGGTCCGGCCTGATGCCGCTGTCTCCCTGTGCCAAGGTCCGGGCTGTGTTCCCGAGTCGGCTGCAGATGAGTTCCATCCTATTTGGCGTGGTCGCCCTGTGGCGAGGTCCAGGCTGTGTTCCATGGTCGCCTAGCGACGAGTTCTGAGATCTATACTCCGGTCGCCCTGCACATATTTCCGGGCTGTGTGCTGTGGTCTCCCTTCACTGGGGTTCGGTGTGTGTGCCGCGTTCACCCTGTGCCGAGGTCCAGTCTGTGCGACAAGGTAGCCTTGAACCGAATTCTGGGCTGTGTGCCATGGTAGCCTTGTGCTGAGGCACGGGCTATGTGCCGCGTTCGCCCTTCACTGAGGTTTGGGCTGTGTGCCGAGGTTGACTGCACCGAGGTTCGTTCTGTGTGCCATGTTAGCCTTGCGCCGAGGTCCGAGCTGTGTGCTGCAGTCGCCCTGCGCTGATGTCCGGTCTGTGTACCGCGGTCGCCATTTCCCGAGGTCGGTGATGTGTGCCACAGTGAACATCTGTCGACATCTGTGCTGTGTTACAGGGGCACCTTGCCTAAAGTTCCGAGATGTGTGCTCCGGTTACCCTTCACTGAAGTTCGGGATGTTTGCCACAGTCGACCTGCATCGAAGTCTGGCCTGTGTGCTGCGGTCTCCCTGCGCCGAAGTCCATGTTGTGTTTCGCGCTTGGTTAGTTACGAGTTCCATGCTGTGTTCCGTGGTTGCCCTTCACTGAGGTTCGGGCTTTTTGATGCGGTCACCATGCGCCAAGTTCTGGGCTGTGTGCCGTGGTCGCCTTCAGTCGAGTTCCGTGCTGAGTGCCAGGGTTGCCCTGCTTCGGTCTCCCTTCACTGAGTTTCAAACTGTGTGCCGCGGTCACCCTTCACTGAAGTTCAGGCTGTTTTCAGCGGTCGCCCAGCTCTATGTCCTTGATGTGTGCCACGGTCCCCCTGTGCCTCGGTCCGGCCTGTGTTCCACGGTCGCCCTGTGCCAAAATCGGTTTTTGTTCCTCAGTCGGCTAGAAACGAGTTACTGGCTGCGTGCCGCGGTCGCCCTTCACTGTGTTTCAGGCGGTGTGCCACAGTCGCCCTTTGCCAAGGGCCGTGCTGTGTGCCGTGTTCACCCTGCAATGATGTCCGACCTGCTTGATGTGGTTGCCCTGCACCGAGGTCCGGGCCATGTTCTGTAGTTGGCTAGTGACCAGCTACGGGCTCTGTGCTCCAGGCTCCCTGTACAGATTTTTGGGCTGTGTTCTGCAGGCGCCCTGCACCGAGGTCTGGGCTGTGTTCTGTGGTCAGGTGGCGATGAGTTCTGGGCTGTGTTCTGAGGACGCCCTTCACTGAGGTTCGGGCTGTGTTCCACGGTCACCCTGCACCAAGGTCTGGCCTGTGTGCTGTGGTGGCTCTGTGAAGTGGTACGTGCTGTGTTCCGCGGGTGGCTAGAGACGAGTTCTGAGCTCTGTGCTACGGTCGCTGTGCACAGATTTCCGGGATGTGTGCCGCGGTCAGCCTTCACTGAGTTTCGGGCTGTGTGCCCCTGTCGCCCTGTGCCGAGGTCCGGCCTGTGAGCCATGGTAGCCTTGAATCAAGTTTCGAGCTGTGTGCCGCGGTCGCCTTGTGCCGATATCCGGGCTGTGTTCCGTCATTGGCTGGAGACGAGTTCCATCCTTTTTGCCATTGTAACCCTGCGCCGAGGTCCAGGCTGTGTTCCGTGGTCGGTTAGCAACAAGTTCCGAGCTCTGTACCCCAGTCGGCCTGCACAGATTTCCAGGCTGTGTGCCGCACTCGCCCCACACAGAGGTCCGGCCTGTGTGCCGCACTCACCCAGTGGGGAGGTCCGGGCTGTGTTCTGCGGTTGGCTAGTGACGATTTCCATGTTCTGTGCCATGGTGGCCCTGCACAGATTTTTGGGCTGTGTGCCACGGTTGCACTTCACTGAGGTTCCGGCTGTGCGCCGCAGTCGCCCTGTGCCGAGGTCCGATCTGTGTGCCACAGTACCCTTGAACCAAGTTCCGGCCTGTGTGCCGCGTTAGCCTTGCACTGAGGTCCGGGCTGTGTGCCACAGTTGCCCTGCGCCGATGTCTGGTCTGTGTGCCATGGTGGCCATGTCATAAGGTCGGTGCTGTGTTCCAGGGTCCCCCTGCACCAAGGTCCGTGCTGTGTGCCTTGGTCACTCTTCACTGTGGTTCAGGCTGTGTGTCGTGGTCGCCCTGTGCCGAGGTCCATGCTGTGTGTCGCAGTCACCCTGTGCCGAGGTCCGGATGTGTTCCGCCATCAGCTGGAGATGAGTTCTGTCCTGTTTGCCATGGTCCCCTACGCCGAGGTCCGTTCTGTGTTCTGTGGTCGGCTAGCGATGAGTTCTGAGCTCTGTAACTCAGTCAATCTGCACAGATTTCCAGGCTCTGTGCTGCGGTCTCCCTTCACTGAGGTCGGGCTGTATGCCATGGTCGCCCTGTGCCGAGGTCCGGTCTGTGTGCCACGATAGCCTTGAACCGAATTCCGGGCTGTGTGCTGCGGTAGCCTTGTGCCCAGGTCGGACTGTGTGCCGCAGTTGCCCTGCGCCAATGTCCGGTCTGTTTGCCACGGTCTCCATGTCCCGAGGTCGGTGCTGTGTGCCAGGGTCTCCCTGCACTGAGGTCTGTGCTCTGTGCCTCGGTCGCTCTTCACTGTGGCTCGGGCTCTGTGCCGCGGGCACCCTGCACCGAGTCCAGGCTGTGTTCCGCCCTCGGCTTGCGACAAGTTCTGGGCTCTGTGCTGTGTTCCCTCTGTGCCGAGGTCCGGGCTGTGTCCCACAGTCACCCTGTTCCGAGGTCCGGGCTGTGTGCCNCCGAGGTCTGGGCTTTAACACGCGGTCATCCTGCTCCGAGGTCTGGGCTATGTGACACTATAACCCTGTGCCGAATTCCGGCCTTTGTGCCTTGTTTTCCCTGCACTGACTTCCGAGCTGTGTGCCGCAGCAGCCCTGCACCAATTTCCGGGCTGTGAGCCACGGTCGACTTTCTCCGATATCTGGGCTGTGTGCTGCAGTCATCTTGTGCCGAGGTCCGGGCTGTGTGCCACGGTCTTCCTGCACCAATCTCCAGGCTGTGGGCCACAGTTACACTATGCCAAGTCTGGGCTGTGTGCCGCAGTCACCCTGCACCAAAGTCCATTCTCTGTGCAGTGGTCGTCCTGCGCTGAGGTCCAGGCTGTGTTCCGCGGTCGGCTAGCGACGAGTTACTGGCTGTGTGCCGCGGTCACCCTTCACTGTGATTCGGGTAATGTGCCACGGTCGCCCTTCGCCAAGGTCTGGGCTGTGTGCCGTGTTCGCCCTGTGACGAGGACCAGCCTGTGTGCTACGTTCACCGTGCGCCGAGGTCTGGGCTGTGTTCTGCGATTGGCTAGTGACAAGCTCCTGGCCGTGTTCTGCAGTCACCCTTCACTGAGTTTCAGGCTGTTTGCAATGATCGCCCTTCGCCGAGTTTCGGGCTGTGTGCCGTGTCCGCCCTGTGAAAAGGACCAGCCTGTTTGCCATGGTCGCACTGTGCCAAGGTCCGGGCTGTGTTCGGTGGTCGGCTAGTGACTAATTCAGGGCTCTGTGCCGTGGTCGCACTGCAATGATGTCCTGGGTGTGTACCGCAATTGCNTTCGGGCTGTGTGCCGTGTCCGCCCTGTGAAAAGGACCAGCCTGTTTGCCATGGTCGCACTGTGCCAAGGTCCGGGCTGTGTTCGGTGGTCGGCTAGTGACTAATTCAGGGCTCTGTGCCGTGGTCGCACTGCAATGATGTCCTGGGTGTGTACCGCAATTGCCATCTTCTGACGTCCAAGCTGTTTGCCAGGGTCGCCTTTAATCAAGGTCCGGGATGTGTACCTTGCTGGCCCATCATTGAGGTTCGGGATGTGTGCTGCGGTTGCCCTGCGCCGATGTCTGGAATGTGTGCCATGGTTGCCCTGTACCGTGGTCTGGCCTGTGTGCCAAGGTCGCAGTGCGCCGAAGTCTGGGCAGTGTTCTGCGGTCGGCTAGTGACGAGATCTGGGCTGTGTACTGCGGTCGTCCTTCACTGAGATTCGGGCTGTGTTACGAGGTCGGCCTGCCCTGAGGTCCGGGCTGTGTGCCGCGGTTGCCCTGCACCGAGATCCATACTGTGTTCTGTAGTCACCCTACGCTGAAGTCCTGGCTGTGTTCTGCGGTCGGCTAGCTAAGTGTTCCGGGCTCTGTGCCACGGTCGCTCTGTGCAGAGGTCTGGGGTGTGAGCAAGGGTCACTATTGGTCGAGGTCCGTGCTGTGTTCCACGGTCACCCTTCACTGAGGTTCGAGCTGTGTACCGCAGTTTCCCTGCTCGATGTCCATGATGTGTGCCGTGGCACCCTGCACTGAGGTCCGGGCTGTGTTCCGCGGTTGGCTAGTGACGAGTTCCATGCTCTGTGCCGTCGTGCCCTGCACAGAATTCTGGGCTTTGTACTGTGGTCATCCTTCCCTGAGTTTCGGGCTGTGTGCCGCGGTTGCCCTGCCCCGAGTTCCGGGCTTTGTGCCGTGGTCATCCTGCGCTGAAGTCCGGGCTGTGTGCCATGGTCGCCCTGTGCCGAGGTCCATACTGTGTTCTGTAGTCGCCCTGTGCCGAAGTCCTGGCTGTGTTCTGCGGTCGGCTAGCTAAGAGTTCTGGGCTCTGTGCCACGGTCGCTCTGTGCAGAGGTCTGGGGTCTGTGTTAGGGTCACTATTGNGCCATGGTCGCCCTGTGCCGAGGTCCATACTGTGTTCTGTAGTCGCCCTGTGCCGAAGTCCTGGCTGTGTTCTGCGGTCGGCTAGCTAAGAGTTCTGGGCTCTGTGCCACGGTCGCTCTGTGCAGAGGTCTGGGGTCTGTGTTAGGGTCACTATTGGTCCAGGTCCTTGCTGTGTTCTACGGTTGCCCTTCACTGAGGTTTGGGCTGTGTGCCGCGGGGGCCCTGCTCAATGTCCATGATGCGTGCCACTGTAGCCCTGCACTGAGGTCCAGCCTGTGTCCCTCGGTCACCCTGTGCCGAATTCTGGGCTGTGTGTCATGGTCGCCATTCACCAAGGTCCAAAATGTGTGCCGTGGTCGCCCTGCGACGATGTCCGGCCTGTTTCCCGTGGTCGCCCTGCACCGAGGTCTGAGCTGTGTTCCGCAGTTGGCTAGCGACGAGTTCTGTGCTCTGTGCCGTCGTGCCCTGCACAGAATTCTGGGCTTTGTGCTGTAGTCATCCTTCACTGAGGTTCAGGCTGTGTGCCGTGGTAGCACTGCCCCGATGTCTGGACTGTGTCCCGCAGTCGCCCTACGCCGGGGTCAGGGCTGTGTTCTGCGGTCAGCTGGANGCTCTGTGCCGTCGTGCCCTGCACAGAATTCTGGGCTTTGTGCTGTAGTCATCCTTCACTGAGGTTCAGGCTGTGTGCCGTGGTAGCACTGCCCCGATGTCTGGACTGTGTCCCGCAGTCGCCCTACGCCGGGGTCAGGGCTGTGTTCTGCGGTCAGCTGGAGACGAGTCCGGTCTGTGTGCCTCGGTCGCTCTTCACTGTGGTTTGGTCTGTGTGCTGCGGTCGCCCTGCACAGAGGTAGAGGCTGTGTTCAGCCCTCGGCTTGTGATGCATTCCGGGCTCTGTGCCACGTTCCCTCTGTGCCGAGGTCCAGGAGATGTGCCTAAGTCACCCTGTTCCGAGGTCTGGGCTGTGTGCCGAGGTAGACTTCTGCAGAGGTCCGGGCTGTGTTCCGCGGTTGTCTAGTGATGAGTTCCAAGCTCTGTGCCACAGTCACCCTGCAGAAATATTTGGGCTGTGTGCCGCGGTCACCCTTAACTGAGGTTCGGGCTGTGTGCCGTGGTCGCCCTGCAATGAGGACCATGCTGTGTGCCGCGGTCACCCTGTGCCGATGTCCGTCCTGTGTGCCGCGGTTGCCCTGCACCGAGGTCCGGGCTGTGTTCCGTGGTCGGATAGAGATGAGTTCCAAGCTCTCTACCCAGGTCGCCCGGCACAGATTTCCGGGCTGTGTGCTGCTGTCCTCCTTCAGTGCGGATCTGGCTGTGTGCCATGGATGCTCTGTGCCGAGGTTCGGGCTGGGTGCCATGGTTGTCATCTCCCGAGATCAGTGCTGTGTGCCAGAGTCGCCCTGCGCCAAGGTCCGTGCTGTGTGCCTTGGCCACTCCTCACTGAGGTTCGGGCTGTGTGCCGCAGTCGCCCTGCACAGAGGTCCAAGCTGTGTTCCGCACTCAACTTACGACCCGTTCCGGGCTCTGGCCGCGTTCCCTCTGTGACAAGTTCGGGGCTGTGTGCAACAGTCACCCTGTTCAGAGGTCCGGGCTCTGTGCCATGGTAGCCTTATGCACAGGTCCGGGCTGTGTGTCGCGGTCGCCCTGTTCTGAGGTCTGGGCTCTGTGCCAAGGCCGCCATCTCCCGAGATCCGGGCTGAGTGCCACGGTCGCCCTTTGCCAATGTCCAGGCTATGTTCAGCGGTCAGCTGACAACGAGTTCCGGCCTGTGTTCCGCAGTCATCCTTCACTCAGGTTAGGGCTGTGTGCCGAGGTCGCCCTGCGTTGACGTCCGAGCTGTGTGCCGCGATCGACCTGAGCCGAGGTCTGGCCTGTGTTCCGTGGTCGCCCTACACCGAGGTCCAGCCTGTGTGCCGCTGTAGCCCTGAGCTGAGGTCAGGCCTGTGTGCCACGGTCACCTTGCGCCAAGGTCCAGGCTGATTTCCACGTTTGGCTAGCGAAAAGTTCCAGGCTGTGTTCCGTGGTCACCCTTCACTAAGTTTCGGGCTGTGTGCCACGGTTGCTCTTCATTGAGATCCAGGCTATGTGCAGTGGTCGCCCTGCGAAGAGGTCAGGCCTGTTTGTCGTACTCGCCCTGCGCTGAGGTCCGGGCTGTGTGCCGTGTTCACCCTGCGATGATGTCCGGCCTGTGTGCCACGATTGCCCTGTGCTGAGGTCCAGGCTGTGTTCCACGGTTGCCTAGCGACGAGTTCTGCGCTCTGTGCTATGGTCACCTGCACAGATTTCCGGGCTATGTGCTGCAGTCTCCCTGTCCAGAGGTCCAGGCTGTGTTCTGCCCTCGGCTTGTGATGAGTTATGGGCTCTGTGCCGCTGTCCTTCTGTGACTNCCCTGCGCTGAGGTCCGGGCTGTGTGCCGTGTTCACCCTGCGATGATGTCCGGCCTGTGTGCCACGATTGCCCTGTGCTGAGGTCCAGGCTGTGTTCCACGGTTGCCTAGCGACGAGTTCTGCGCTCTGTGCTATGGTCACCTGCACAGATTTCCGGGCTATGTGCTGCAGTCTCCCTGTCCAGAGGTCCAGGCTGTGTTCTGCCCTCGGCTTGTGATGAGTTATGGGCTCTGTGCCGCTGTCCTTCTGTGACTAGGTCCGTGCTGTGTGCCACGGTCGCCCTGTTCCAAGGTACAGGCTGTGTGCCGTGGTAGCCTTCTGCAGAGGTCCGGGCTGTGTGCCGCGGTCACCCTGTTCCAAAATCCGGGCTATGTACCACGGTGGCAATCTCCCAAGGTTCAGGCTGTTTGCCGCAGTCACCCTGTTCCAAAGTCCGGGCTGTTTGCCATGGTCGCCATCTCCCGAGGTCCGGTCTGTGTTCCGTGGTCGGCTGGTGACGAGTTCTGGTCTGTGTGCCGCAGTCGCCCTTCACTGAGGTTCGGACTGTGTTCCACAATCGCCTTACACCGAGGTCCAGCCTGTGTGCCACTGTCGCCCTGAGCTGAGGTCTGGCCTGTTAGCCACGGTCACCCTGCGCCGAGGTACGCACTGTGTTCCGCGTTTGGCTAGGGACAAGTTCCGGGATGTGTGTCACAGTCGCCCTTCACTGAGTTTCGGGCTGTGTGTCATGGTCGCCATTCACCAACGTCCAGGCTGTGTGCCATGGTTGCCCTCCGACGAGGTCCGACCTGTTTCCTGTGGTCGCCCTGCACCGAGGTCCAGGCTGTGTTCCGCAGTTGGCTAGCGATGAGTACCGTGCTCTGTGCCGTCGTGCCCTGCACAGAATTCTGGGCTTTGTGCTGTGGTCATCCTTCACTGAGTTTCGGGCTGTGTGCCGTCATCATCCTGTCCTGAAGTCCGGGTTGTGTGCCGCGGTCGCCCTGCGTCGAAGTCCGTGCTGTGTGCCTTGGTCACCCTGTGCCGAGGTCCATAATGTGTTCTTTAGTTGCCCTGCACCGAAGTCCTGGCTGTGTTCTGTGGTCGACTAGCTAAGAGTTCCGGGCTCTGTGCCACGGTTGCTCTGTGCAGAGTTCTGGGGTGTGAGCAAGGGTCACTATTGTTCGAGGTCCGTGCTGTGTTCCACGGTCACCCTTCACTGAGGTTCGAGCTGTGTGCCGCGGTCGCCCTGCTCGATGTCCATGATGTGTGCCGCGGTCGCCCTGCCCCGAAGTCCTGCCTATGTGCCGAGGTTGTAGTGCGCCGAAGTACGGGCAGTGTTCCGTCGTCGGCTAGTGACGAGTTCCGGGCTGTGTGCCGTGTTCGCCCTGTGACAAGGACCAGCCTGTGTGCCACTTTCACCGTGCGCCGAGGTCTGGGCTGTGTTCCGCGATTGGCTAGTGACAAGCTCCTGGCAGTGTTCCGCAGTCGACCTTCACTGAGTTTCAGGCTGTTTGCAATGATCGCCCTTCGCCGAGTTTCGGGCTGTGTGCCGTGTCTGCCCTGCGAAAAGGACCAGCCTGTTTGCTATGGTCGCACTGCGCTGAGGTCTGGGCTGTTTTCGGTGATCGGCTAGTGACTAGTTCGGGGCTCTGTGCCGCGGTCACACTGTGACGATGTCCTGGGTGTGTGCAGCAATTGCCATCTTCTGATGTCCAAGCGGTTTGCCAGGGTCGCCTTTAATCAAGGTCTGGGATGTGTGCCTTGCTCGCCCTTCATTGAAGTTCGGGATGTGTACTGCGGTCGCCCTGCGCTGATGTCTGGAATGTGTGCCATGGTTGCCCTGCACCGTGGTCCGGCCTGTGTGCCGAGGTCGCAGTGTGCCGAAGTCCGGGCAGTGTTCTGCAGTCGGCTAGTGACGAGTTCCGGGCTTTGTGCCGTGGTCATCTTGCGCTGAAGTCCAGGCTATGTGCCGCGGTCGCCCTGTGTCGAGGTCGGTGCTGTGTGCCGTGTTCGCCCTGTGCCGAGGTCCATACTGTGTTCTGTAGTCACCCTGCGCCGAAGTCCTGGCTGTGTTCTGCGGTTGGCTAGCTAAGACTTCTGGGCTCTGTGCCACGGTCGCTCTGTGCAGAGGTCTGGGGTGTGTGCTGGGGTCACAATTGGTCGAGGTCCGTGTTGTGTTCCACGGTCACCCTTCACTGAGGTTCGGGCTGTGTGCCGCTTTTGCCCTGCTCGATGTGCATGATGCGTGCCACTGTAGCCCTGCACTGAGGTCTGGCCTGTGTCCCGCGGTCACCCTGTGCTGAATTCCGGGGTGTGTGTCATGGTCGCCATTCGCCAAGGTCCAGAATGTGTGCCGTCATCGCCCTGCGACGAGGTCCGGCCTCTTTCTCGTGGTCGATCTGCACCGAGGTATGGGCTGTGTTCCACGGTTGGCTAGTGACGAGTTCCGGGCTCTGTGCCGTCATGCCCTGCACAGAATTGTGGGCTTTGTGCTGTGGTCATCCTTCACTGAGGTTCGTGCTGTGTGCCGCGGTAGCACTGCGCCGATGTCTGGACTGTGTCCCGCAGTCGCCCTACGCCGGGGTCAGGGCTGTGTTCTGCGGTCAGCTGGAGATGAGTCCGGTTAGTGTGCCTCGGTCGCTCTTCACTGTGGTTCGGGCTGTGTGCCGCGGTCTCCCTGTGCCGAGGTAGAGGCTGTGTTCTGCCCTCGGCTTGGGACGCATTCCGGGCTCTGTACCGCGTTCCCTCTGTGCCGAGGTCAGTGATGTGTGCCAGGGTCGCCCTGCACCGAGTTACGGGCTGTGTGCCATAGTCTCCCTGTTCGGTGGCCCAGGCTGTGTGCCGAGGTAGCCTTCTGCAGAGGTCCGGGCTGTGTTCCGCAGTTGGCTTGCGATGAGTTCCAAGCTCTGTGTCACATTCACCCTGCAGAAATTTTTGGGCTGTGTGCCGTGGTCACCCTTAACTGAGGTTCGGGCTGTGTTCTGTGGTCGCCGTGCAACGAGGACCATGCTGTGTGCCGCGGTCACCCTGTGCCGATGTCCGTCCTGTATGCCGCAGTCACCCTGTTCCAAAGTCCGGGCTGTTTGCCATGGTCGCCATCTCCCGAGGTCCGGTCTGTGTTCCGCGATCGGCTGGTGACGAGTTCCAGTCTGTGTGCCACAGTTGCCCTTCACTGAGGTTTGGACTGTGTTCCGCGGTCGTCCTACACTGAGGTCCGGCCTGTGTGCCGCTGTTGCCCTGAGCTGAGTCCTGGCCTGTGTGCCACGGTCACACTGCACCGAGATACGCGCTGTGTTTCGCGGCTGGCTAGCGACAAGTTTTGGGATGTGTGTCACGGTCGCCCTTCACTGAGTTTCAGGCTGTGTGCCACGGTCGCCCTTCGCCGAGGTCCGGGCTGTGTGCCGTGGTCGCCCTGTGATGAGGTCCGACCTGTTCGCTGTGGTCTCCCTATGCCGATCTCTGGGCTATGTTCCGCAATTGGCTAGCAACGAGTTCCTGGCTCTGTGCCATGGTTGCCCTGCACAGATTTCTGGGCTCTGTGCTGTGGTCGCCCTTCACTGAGGTTCGGGCTGTGTTCCACGGTCCCCTTTCACCGAGGTCCTGCCTGTGTGTCATGGTCTCCCTGTAATGAGGTCCAGCCTGTTTCCCGTGGTCACCCTATGTCGAGGTCCGGGCTGTGTTCCGTGATTGGCTAGCGACCAGTTCCTGGCTCTGTGCCATGGTCGCCCTGCACAGATTTCTGGGCTCTGTGCTGCAGTCGCCCTTCACTGAGGTTTGGGCTTTGTGCCGCGGTAGCCTGGCACCGATGTCCGGGCTTGTGCCACAGTCACCTGGTGCCGCAATCCGGGCTGTGCTCCATGGTCGGCTGGAGACTAGTTCCGGGCTGTGTGCTGCAGTTGACTTCAATGAAATTCGAGCTATGTGCTGCGGTCACCTTGCGCCGAGTTCTGGTCTGTGTGCCATGGTCACCCTGTGCCGAGGTCTGGGCTGTGTTCCGTGATTGGCTAGTGATGAGTTCTGAACTCTGTGCCACGGTCTCCCTGCACAGATTTCCGTGCTGTGTGCCGTGGTTGCCCTTCACTAAATTTCAGGCTGTGTGCCGCGGTCGCCCTGTGCCGAGGTCCATTACTGTGTGCCATGGTAGCCTTATTCCGAGGTCCAGGCTGTGTGCTGCAGTCGTCCTGCGTCCAGGTCCCGGCTGTGTTCCACGGTCCGCTAGCAACGAGTTCCGGGCTCAATGTGCGGTCGCTCTGCGCTGAGGTCCGGGCTGTGTGATGCGGTCTCCATCAGCCAATGTCTGTGATGGGTGCCAGTGTCATCCTGCGCCGAGGTCCAGTCTGTGTGCCACCTTTGCCTGGTGCCGAGCTCCGTGCTGTGTGCCAGTGTCGCCCTGCACTGATGTCAGGGCTTTGTGCTTCAGTCGCCCTGCACTGAGAACCGGGCTGTATGCTGCAGTCACCCTGCATTGAGGTCCAGGCTGTGTTCCGTGGTCAGCTAGTGATGAGTTCTGGGCTCTGTGCTGCGGTCTCACTGCGACAAGGTCCGGGGAGTGTGCCGCAGTCTCCATCTGCCTATGTTTGTGCTGTGTGCCAGGGTCGCCTTTAGTCGAAGTCCGGGCTGTGTGCTGCGGTCGCCCTTCACTGAGGTTCAGGCTGTGTGACGTGGCAGCCCTTCGCTGAAGTCTGAGCTGTGTTCCGCGGTCACCCTGAGCCGAGGTCCAGACTGTGTTCCACAGTCGGCTGACGAGTTCCGGACTGTGTGCCTCAGTCGCCCTTCTGTGAGGTTCAGGCTGTGTTCCGTGTTTGGCTAGCAATGAGTTCCGAGCTCTGTTNTGTGTTCCGCGGTCACCCTGAGCCGAGGTCCAGACTGTGTTCCACAGTCGGCTGACGAGTTCCGGACTGTGTGCCTCAGTCGCCCTTCTGTGAGGTTCAGGCTGTGTTCCGTGTTTGGCTAGCAATGAGTTCCGAGCTCTGTTCCACGGTCGCCCTGCACAGATTTCTGAGCTGTGTGATGTGGTCGCCCTTCACCGAGGTCCAGGCTGTGTGCCGCAGTCACCCTGCACCGAGTTCTGGGCAGTGTTCCGTGGTTGGCTAGTAAAGAGTTCCGGGCTCTGTGACGCAGTTGCTCTGCGACGAGGTCCAGGCTGTGTGATGCGATTGCCATCAGCCGAGGTCCATGCTGTGTGCCACTGTCACCTTGCGCTGAGGTCCGGGCTTTCATCCGCAGTTACCCTGTGCCGAGTTCCATGATGTATGCCAGTGTCGCCCTGCACTGACATACGGTCTGTGTGCCGTGGTCGCCCTGCTCTGAGGTCCGTGCTGTGTGCCGCAGTCACCCTGTACTGAGATCCGGGATTTGTGCTGCGGTTGCCTTGCGCCAAGATCCGGGCTGTGTCCCGCAGTTGTCTAGCAACGAGTTCTGGGTTCTGTGCTGTGTTCGCCCTCCACAGATTTCCGGGCTGTGTGCCACCATCGCCATTCACTGTGGTTTGGGCTGTGTGCTGCGGT
>SJYV01011217.1:0-15324 GCA_006410875.1 Neotragus pygmaeus | reverse complement strand
CACAAAATTAAAAGATGCTTTCTCCTTGAAAGGAAAGCTATGACAAGCCTAGACAGCGTATTAAAAAAGCAAGGACATCACTATGTCGACAAAGGTCCATCTGGTCAAAGCTATGGTTTTTCCAGTTGTCATGTATGGATGTGAGAGTTGGACTATAAAGAAAGTTGAGTGCTTAAGGATTGATGCTTTTGAACTGTGGTGTTGGAGAAGAGGCGTGAGAGTCCCTTGAACTGCAAGGAGATCCAACCATTCCATCGTAAAGGAAATCAGTCCTGAATATTCCTGAATGCTGAATGCTGAAGCTGAAGCTCCAGTAATACTTTGGTCACCTGATGCAAAGAGCTGACTCATTGGAAAAGACCCTGATGCTGGGAAAGATTGAAGGCAAAAGGAAAAGAGTGTGGCAGAGGATGAGATGGCTAGATAGCATCACTGACTCCATAGACGTGAGTCTGAGCAAACCCCAGGAGATAGTGAAGGACAGGGAAGCCTGGTGTGTGGCAGGCCACTGGGTCACAAAGAGTTGGACATNAAAAGAGTGTGGCAGAGGATGAGATGGCTAGATAGCATCACTGACTCCATAGACGTGAGTCTGAGCAAACCCCAGGAGATAGTGAAGGACAGGGAAGCCTGGTGTGTGGCAGGCCACTGGGTCACAAAGAGTTGGACATGACAGCAACTGAATAATGACAACATATCAGGTCATAAATAAAGGAGAAATATCTGTTGTTGCTGGAAACTGCTGCCAAGTATCCTTTGGTCATCTCTGCTGCTCTATCCTCCGCTGGCCACATACACATCCCCTAGGAGTCAGCCTCACCCACAGTGTCCCAGTTAAGCTCTGCAAACCCAAACCCTCGGGGTTTAGTCTAGGAAGGCACTTTGAAATCCCATGCTTTATCTACTCCATGATTTTGATCAGATAAGACAACATTTGTCTCCCAAGCCTTCTTATAGCATTGACATTCCAGGGAGGAAGGGACACTTTTGGCTTCCCTTACCCTATGCACTGAGGCTCTTGGATAAAACATGCATGCTGCCAAAATAAATTATCATACACATACATAAAGTATCACTAATCAGGACCCATAAATCCAGAGTTTGTAATAATTCCGAAAGCAGCTGGGTTGAAGTTTAAAAAAAAAGTTTTGATAAACAAATGCAAAATATAAATAAGGTTCAGGAGAACTGTTTATTCTACTAGCACTGTATAAACAACGGGCATACCAATTACAAATCACTCTTATCTGTGCACTAAAGCACATCTCCAAATGACCTCTAACGGGAAACATTATCCGGTTAGCATCACCGTCTCTGGTACTTGAACGTCACAAACTTTGGTTCCCAGATGCTAACCTTTCCAGTCAGCCACCCGCCAATGGCCTGAACTGGTGAGTCCCTGGGTTTTCACCGCTCCCTTTCTGAGCATCTGCAGAGGAGGCCACTTGGGGAGGGGGCTTCACTTCTAGCACCCCCAGGTCCCTCAGTGGCCGCCCAGGAAGGAGAGGGAGCCCTGGGCTTCCGCAAGCCAACGTGCCACCCAATTATCTCCGTGCCCATCTGAAAGAAGCAGCTTTTCCGAGGGCGTGTGGCCAGCGGACGAAGCCAACTGGGGCGTTTCCATGTGAGAATGGGTGGGCAGGGGCCTCACCCCACGTGGAAACCCCTCGGGCGTCAACTGCAGCAGGGGAACCCGGGATGTTTATGGCTTCCTTGGAGATTTCTAAATGAGCCAGGCCCCACATTTCTCCCTAGGAGGAAGTGCATTTCACCTCTGGGGGATGGGGGTCGAGGGTGGCCACTGATGGTTTCTGAGAGGCAGGCTAGGTGAGGGGACCGAAGAGTCGGCTCAGGGAGTCAGGGGTGGCAGGAAGAGGCCCGGGCACGGCTGGGAAGCCGTCAAGCTGAGAGGGTGTGTTGGTNATATGTTTCAAAGAGAGTAGGAATGAGAAAGAGCTTTCATACACGCAGCCTTATCTAGCATTAATGTCAAAATGACACTTCTCCAGCTGCTTCAGGGGCAGACTTAAGTTATCTGGCTTACATACATTTCACATGTGAAATTATTTTGAAAGGGAGAAAGAGAGAGCTGTCAGGGACACCCAAGGTAATTGTGGACAACATTGATACCTGGAAGCAAATACTGTTTTCTTTTCTTCTTTCTCTATTCCTTTTCTTCTGCTACTTTTCTTTTTCCATATTGTATTCATAACCAAGCCTGTCAGCTATATCCAAGGGAGTCTGTTTAATTACCTGTTTAATCAGTCTGAAAATAAGGCACTGAAGGCTTTTAACATGCAATGTGCATTATCACAATAGCTACAGGAAAGTTGCTTTTAGTTCAAACAGCGCTAGGCTTTCCTCTTTCGGTCAGCTTATCCAAATACTGTCCCAAAGCACTTAATGAACTTGGACAAACCAGTTCCTACCTTAGAGAGTGCCTCATCATGAACTACTGTATTGGTTGTTAAAAGAACAAGAACTGTTTGAAGCAGCTTAAGTTCTTCAAGACTATTTTCCATTAGCTGCCAAAGCATGTTAATTATATTTCCAGCTGCAGTCTGTAAAACAAGTATTTTAATTATTGTCAGGAAATAAATATAGGTATGTTCGGTCCCTAAGCAAGAAAAAGTATGCAAATATAATCTTACCTGGAGAGAATTTCTTGATCATATTAACAAAAACCCGTTTCTAAATCTATAGATCCAAATACATGTCTCTCAACTAATTCAAGAACTGCAACCAATTAATTTTCTTCTCAAAAAAAATGATTTAAGATTTAAAATGTACCATCAGAATATAGGCAAACAGCAACATGCAGTTCTGATACCTTGCCAAAATCAAGACTCATTTCTAAAATAATAGGGGTATATTTCATTTGGGTACTTATGAATATAAACATATACCAATTATTAGTCTGTTACTGTTTCTTACACATTATTTCATTGACAAGAGGGAAAATGAGTNGCGAGGAGATGGCCCTGCCAGGTCAGGGAGGCGGCACTGACGGGGGAATGGCAGGTTCCGGCCGGGCGGGTCCCCAAGGCCACCGAGTCAGGAGCAACTGCCTGTGTCTCTGGGCACGTGGGGGCTGGAGCTGTGCCAGGGAGACCTGGAGCCGCCAGCCTCCCCGGGGTGCCCCTGTCCTGGCGCTACCCCGCAGCCTGCCTGCCCAGGGACCCCAGAGGAAGGCAGAGCCTCCCCCTAGCCTGCCCCACAAGGGGCACTGACCTCAGGCTCAGCTTCGAGGCTGAAAGACTGTTCTCCCTCCACCCCCCAACTCCTAGATCCAGAGTTGCCCGGCAGAGCTGCCGCCCCCCATCCTGAGACCATCACCCCGCGGCTCCAGTCCTCTGCACATTCCTGACATCTTTTGGATCACCAAGACTCTGGAGCACCCACTGGGTGATGAAGCCAGCCTTAGAGGTGCCCCTTAGGCTTGCAGGGGCCTCTCGCCGTGTCCCATGGGGAAGATGCATCCTATGTCGTGCAGGGTAGGGAAGCCAGGTGCGCTGGGGGATGCTTTTTCTCCATCTCCCTACCAATGCCTTTGCACTCCTGCACCCCTTCCTTGGGCTTCACATATTGCTATCAGGTAAGACCAAAAAAACAATGGAGGCTGGGGCTTGCCATATGCCTGCATCTGCCCCCAGATGGCTGTCCGGCCACGGTATCCGTGGGTTCTGTAGTTGACCCACAGTTTGGCCAGAAGGATCTTTACCCATATGTTTGGAATCTGGGCATCCTCTAGGTTTGACCCTCTCCCTCCTCGTGGTCTTTACCATCTAACAGGCAGACCGACTCAATTACAAAGACCCACCAAGAACTGCATCCTAGCAGGTCACTCATGCCAGAGTCTGACCATCTCTACCTTCCCAAGTCACCCCCTCTCCTGACTGCTCCCACTCAGCCACGAGAGCTGCCCTGCCCAGGCCTGGAATATGTAGGGCCCCACCCTGAAACCCTGAAAGCAATTCCCTGAGGGGAAAGAGTGGGAAGGATGTTTTCAAGAACCACTCATTGTGGGTTTGGGGTCCAGCCAACAGAAGTGCCACGGAGAGGCAAGAACAGCATTTGCCCAGGAGGTGGGGCTCCTCTCTCACGCTCACTTCATGCCTACTGTGTGCAAGGGTGCACCAACCCGGACTCCCCGGAAGCAGGAACCCTCAGTCCTATGGCAAGGAGTGTGTGTCAAAGGAAATCAGAGAGGCTCTCGTTTCTGTAAACATCAGTCCTTCTGGTCAGTTCCAAGTTATTTAGTGGGCTACACACATACATTTTTTCCCCTCAAACCAAGAGTCCTCCTTAAGACTTCCAGTCNGGAACCCTCAGTCCTATGGCAAGGAGTGTGTGTCAAAGGAAATCAGAGAGGCTCTCGTTTCTGTAAACATCAGTCCTTCTGGTCAGTTCCAAGTTATTTAGTGGGCTACACACATACATTTTTTCCCCTCAAACCAAGAGTCCTCCTTAAGAATTCCAGTCTGAGGGGAATAAAAGAAACTGCATAAACATTCTCTGCAGCTGGCCCACAGGAAGTGAATTCTGGACCGGGCGTGTAACTAACTGCAAGCCCGCAGAAAGTCTGCTCGCTTTGAGTTCCGAAGGGCATTTCCCTGCTCCCAGTTCAAAATGGAACCTGTCACTCGGGAAATCCACCCACCACCCCAGTGGGTCATGTGAATGTCTCAGAGGTGAGGGTGAGGAGGGGCATGCCCGTCTCGGATTGGTGCAATCTCTGAAAATTATAGGGTACTCCGGGACACACTGTCTAACAGCAGAAGCATGCTGATTTCAAAGAGAAACTTGGAGGAAGCAGAGGAATCAAAAGGATACTTGGGGAGCTATTCACTGTTAGCGCCAGAACTTATCCAGCCCAGCCTCTTCCCTTTACAGAAGAGGAGACCGAGGCTCGGAGAGCAGCAATCACTGGCCAGAGGTTACGCAGCAGAGCTGGGCCTCGTGGCCAGGGAGCCTGTCTCCAAGGAACGGCTTGCTCCTCAGTCTCACTGAGCTCAAGGAACAAATGCTCCTGATGAGTCTGGACAACAGGAATTATTTTTGCAAAAGGGTCTGTTTGTTTGTTCTTGTGGGTAGCAGGCAAAGAGGTCTTCCTCACACGGCTGTCAGAACGACTCCCCGCCTCTGCCTGAGAAGTGACCCGCCCCGGCTGGCCGGCACCACCACAGACTCTCAGGCAAAGGATGTGCGTTGCAAAAATGGGGCAAAGTTTCCTATTCTGAAGATAACATTGTAAGACACAGGAAGTCTCCAAGCAGAGCCTGAGTTTCCAGAAGGTCTCTGCACACCCATTCGCAACCACTTCCATTGCGCAGGGTTCCTAGAGGTCCGAGGCTCAGGGCTGGGGCTGGGGCCAGGGGAGGGGAGGGCTGTGGCGGGCACCAGCAGCGCTGGGAAAGGGCAGCAGCTGTGGCCCAGGTAAGGGTCCAGAGAAGGCTTTTCAGGCCCGCAGGCTCTCTGAGCCTCCCTGCAACACAGACTCCTCTCTGAAGCCCAGCTTCTTTAACTGAAAAATAAAAGGGTTAACAGAACCAGTATTTCCCCTGCTTGGGGCCGTTCTGTCCAGATTCCCAGGCCCCGCCCCTGGAGATTCTGATTCATGGGTCCTGGGTGGAGCCCAGGAATCTATGTTTTTCACAAGATTTAAGAGGCCCCTTTCTGGCTGATATGTCACGATCCCATGAGGAGAGGGTTCAGCAGCCTGGCACAGTAGTGACAGAGCTGGCTTCCCCAGGGGACGGATGACAGGGGCAGGAAGGAGACCAAACCGAATCGACTTCCTAGCATTAGACAGACGTGGCGGTCCCAGCGCCAGGCTGGGAGACCAGCCGGGAAGGCGACACTCCGGAGCCGCCGCGGGTAGCCCTGACTCAGTGCATCTGGGCGTGTTCGAGCACAGGCCCTGGGGACAACATGCACCTCCTCGTGGGATCCTGCGTCAGGGGCCTCAGCTCGAACCCCAGTTCTGCCACTTACTAGCTGTGTGTCAGGGATGAAAGGCCTTAGCCTCTCTGGGCCTCAGGCTCCCTATCTGTGAAATGGGATCAAGAACATCCAGGACAAAGAATCATGGGAGAGGGAACGACTGTGCCAGGAGCTGGCGTGTCCTGCCAGCTCACCCCATGGCAGGCACCCACAGCAACTNGGGCCTTAGCCTCTCTGGGCCTCAGGCTCCCTATCTGTGAAATGGGATCAAGAACATCCAGGACAAAGAATCATGGGAGAGGGAACGACTGTGCCAGGAGCTGGCGTGTCCTGCCAGCTCACCCCATGGCAGGCACCCACAGCAACTCTGGGTGGGTGGGAGTGGGATGGGGGGAATATTATTAATCGCCTGTTCACTAGACATTGAGGCCTCCTGACTCATCCAAGGTCACCCACTGGCAAAGGGGCGGTGGTGGGACTCACAAACATGCAGTCTAACCTCCGCCCCCAGGGGGCGTGCGAGAGGCAGGGAGGCTCTCTCTCCATGGACGCCCCTTTCCATATGCAGTCACTGCTCAGAGGCCCCACAGGGCACAAGGCTGGCCTCCCGGGGGTCAGGGGACCGGGTGCACCTCTGCCCTCAGAACTCCAAGCCTGGGCAAGAGAGGACACGAGCACCAAGAACGTGAGTGAGGGGCAGCGAGGCAAAGAAGGCTGGGCCACCAAACTCAGCCAGGGGAAGAGGGTGCTGAGGCGACCACGGAGGGGTGGAGGGTGGAGGGGCGGGCAGCGGCGCCTCGGGGCTGGGCTGGGCAGAGGTGCGTGGGCAAACGTCCAGGCAAAGGCAGCCTTCTGAGGCCAGACCACAGAACACGGAAGCTCATGGAGAAAAGAGTCTTTAGGCGTCGGTGAGGGCTGCGGCCCTGGCTGCTGGGGGCGCGAGGAGCCACAGGACGGTGGCGGGCATGGAGAGTCAGGGCATCCATCCCTCCATCCCACTCCACTATTAGCTCATTCAGGGCGGCGGCCCTGCCTACAACTGGGTGTGTCTAACGCTGGGAGACAGGTGGATTTTGTAGGTGGGGCTTCCGCAACTGTAGGAAGCACAGAAAGCTGAAGAGGCCGAGCTTTTTCAACCTTATCTTGATCCATCAAGTCCATTTAGAGACAAGACGGACCACTCTAAAACACCTGAAGGAGGAACAGGATCCTGGCATACATGGGACAAGCACCAGGAAATATACAGATACACATGGTGCAAAATGTTTCCAGTGGTCTTCATAAAATCCTCTCTCTCTCTCTCTCTCCTCTCCCGGATCTGTCAGTTTCCGAAAGCACTATGTTACAGACTCCCATCCTTCTGGAGGTCTGTCAAATTTCCTTTTTATTTCTGTCTATCTTTTGTGTTGCTGTTCTTCTTTAGTCGTTAAGTCATGTCCAGCTCTTTGTGACCCCACAGATTTTAGCCTCCCAGGCTCCTCTGTCCATGGAATTCTCCAGGCAAGAATACTGGAGCGGGTTGCCATTTCCTTCTCCAGGGGATCGAATCCTCATCTTCTGCTTGACAGGTGGATTCTTTACCATTGAGCCATCAGGGAAGCTCTATCCATCTTCTGATTTATTAGAGATTTCAAAACTATGTTGCTAAGTATATAAAGATTCTTGATTATTATATCTTTCTGGCCGTTTAGCTTTGAACTATGTCAGGGGTCAGCAAACACCAAATGTGGTCTGCCACTTGTTTGGGGTACTGAAGTTTTACTGGAACATAATCATGAGCATTGTGTGTGTGTGGGGGGGTGGTGTGTGTGTGTGTGTGTCTGTGTGTGTGTGTGCGTATGCCACATGGCAGAGCTCGGCAGTGGGACAGAGACGGAACAGCCTGCAAAGCCGACAATGTTTATCTAGCCCTTTACGGCAAAGTCTGCCAACCCTTGATCTTTGTAAAGTTTGCCTCTTTGTTCCTTCTAATGCTCTTTTGCCTGGAATTATATTACCTTGTGTTAATACTGCTGCACTTGCTTTCTCTCTGTTTAGCACTGACTTAGATTATCTTCTGTATCCCACCCACCTCCCTATATGATTTTGGAAGAGATTTCCAATTCTCTTCAGTTTCAACCTCCCTATATGATTTTGTTTAGCTATGTCTCTCCTGGAAATTGAGCATGTAGCTGGATTTACGAAAACAGTCTGAGGGCTTTCGTGATGTTTTCGTTACTGTCACTAGTGTCAGGATTTGCCATGTTGTTATTTTTTAATCTACTTTGTTTCATTGCGGTTTTGCTTAACCCCCAGAAGGAAAGTCGCAGGGAAAGAGAGGGAGACTTCTGCTTTGCCAGTATATTCTCAGTGTTATAAAAAGAGGCTATACCTACATTGCTTGTGTGATGACATGCTACTTTATATTTAGTAATAAAAAGGAGAGTGTTAAGGAACCAAGGGTCATGAATATACAAGGATCCAAGTGATGAATTCTTCAGGCAACAAAAGTTCCAGTCACCCTTCCCTTCCCACCACCTCCACCCGCAGACATACACAAAGACAACAACCACTTTATATAAATGGGGCTTGTATAATGTGGACTTGGCTTCAAGGAGCGTCCCTGGTCCTCTCCGTCAGCCTCACCAGAAACCAGCCCCTCGAGGCCACGGGAAACTGCTCCCTGAGGTCACCTAGCCTGCCAAGGAGGCCGTCCCTCCATCCCTGGCCCTAGCCCGGCCATCTCCACGTCTGCAGCGGGCCCGATCCCCAGTGCCCGGGCCCATCGCGTTCCACCCGCCCGCGGCTCTGTTGTCCTGCCAGCACTTCCTTCGCAGCTCAGTGGACATTCCAGCATCTAGGGCGTGTGTGCGGAATGCGGCGATCGGGGCAGGCCCAGCCAGGCGCCTTCCAGCACTGAATCACTGCCCCCACGCTCCCGGCTGGCCCCACCTCCAGAATCTCCTTTAGCCCCCTCCAGAAGGCTGGAGCCAGGCGGGCCCTCCAAGAGACTAGGGGTGAGGCCCTGAAAGGGGCCAGGGTCAAGATGTACCAGCCCCCAACCCGGGGACTCAGAGAGAGACCCATCCTCAGGGCCTGACTCCCCGACCCCATCACCACAGGAGCCAGTAAGAGTGATGCCCTGGGTTTGAGCTCTGCCCCTGGCAAGTCCCCGGCCAGTCTGGGCCTCTGCCTCTACTCGGTAAAACCATCTACCCACTCTCTCCTGACGCCACGGGAGTCCTTGTCATTCTGGGTGAGTCCTCATTAAAGAAAGGGTGGCTGGTGGAGGGGGAGTTCCCACACTGGGGAGAAGGGGCGTGTCCTACTATATCTGACCCAGATCCTGGTACCCACAGACCCCAGGTTCACTCGCGTGTCACACCTCTCTTCCTGCGTCCTCCCGTGGGGAGTGTCAGTGTGTGAGGATGTTATAAAAGCATTCCCTGAACACCTGCTGGGCTTCCAGCCAGAGCTTCTCACACTGGTCTCCATTAGATCCTGACAGAGGAGACGAGGCCTCTCACCTACAGTGCACACGTGGGGAAACTGAGGCTTAGGGAGAGGGAGCAATTTACCAGGTCACAGAAGCCAGCCAAGCAGCAGGAGCCCTTCCCCACAGCTCCAAGTCTCAGCGCTCTCAGGGCATTTCCATATTAGCTATAGCCGCCTCAGTAAACATGAAGCAGAACTTCCCCTGGCACATGAGAGTCAAGCCCAAACCACCCCCGGCCCAGCAGTGGCGGGGGGGTAGGGGGTGGAGGAGAGGGCAGATCTCTTCCTAGAGAGAAGAACCAGCCAAAATAGCCACAAGGCAAAAACACCCTGACTCCCCCACTCTCACCTCTGTCCAGAGGGCCCAGCTTATGCCTCAAGCCTCCATGCTCCTAATTTGCTGTGTGACTTTAGCCAAGTCACTTCCCCACTCTCAGCATCCATTCCCTCAAAACAAGGGGGCTGGACTGTAAGAAACCCTGGTGTCCCTGCAGTCCAGTTCCGCCCATGACAAGCTGACTGAGTCGCCTCTGGAAGAATTTGCTGTGTATGGGACCCCTCCCCTCTGTGGGCATGTGGGATGGAGGGGGCGGGCAGCCAGCGCAATGGAAAACAAATATTTTCAAGGGCTGGGAGTAAACACCACGGTTGGCATGGCAGAGCCGGCGGAGTTGCTGAACTAGAATCCTGAAACCGTTAAAAATAGGAAAAGAAACGGTACAGTTCACATATTTTGCAAAGCTAAGTTAAATCAACATCTGCAAAAAATATCCCCGTTAAACGGAATAGCAGGATTTCATTAAGTAAATTGCAAGTTGGCAAAAATTCTGAAAGAAAGGGGAAAAGCCACGGGCTGGCCTGTAATTTAAACCTTATTTTAACTGTGACAGCATGACTGCAAAGGGCTCCATTTCCAAACGAAAGGAAAAAAATAAAGCCTAAAAAAAAAAAATTTTTTTTTTTTTTTTTTTAAAAAGGGCCTCCTGCACTCCCAGGCACGGGGCCCCTCCCCCTAGCTTCCACGGACCCACAATATTTTCAGTAATTATAACGTTACCTAGTTTTCCCATGGATATAACAAATGAGGGACAGAGAAGGGGGAGGTGTGGGGAAGAGGGAGGAAAACGTGAGCGCACAGACAAAGTCACCATTGTCACCTCTAATTAGGTTTTTTTTAACCAAAATGGCCTGAAGCACAGAACTCTGGGAATCTTTTCCTTCCTCTAGGAGGCCTTTCTGTTTAACCCCACTGTGGGTTCCGCTGGCTGGAAGCCCCATGCAGACGTGGGGGCCAAGCCCAGCCTGGCCCTTGAGCGGGACATTACCACCCGGCCCCCACAGTGATGGCCCAGCCTCTCACCTGGGGCAGGCCCTTCCTGCCCCGAGCCTCAGTTCCTCATTCCTAAAGTGGGGTGGCAACAGCAGCTGCCTCACCCAGGCTAGTGCTAGGAGGTCAGCGGTGAGCACCCTGTCAGCCACGGAGTACCCACCAAGTCCAGGGACATGCTGCGGGTTCTTCCACCTGGAGCCCAGGTAGGGCCGTTTCTGCAGGTGAGCAGAGGCTGCAATGGCGATCACAGGGCCCCGGGGTCATCCAAGGATGACCTTAGCATAGTAATATCCTCATCACAATGGACTTGAGCCAGAAGGTATCATCTACTCGGTTCTTAAAGGTTGTTTCCTTCTTTAGCAATGGAACATCCACTGCCCTTTGTCTCCCATATAGAATCTTACTGTTAAATCTCAGGATCTAAAACAGGTAAAAGGACAGCTACTCCTTCCCTCATGCTTTAGAGCAGCACCTGAAAAAGTTTTGAAAAGTAAAGATCCAAGCTGTCCCCTCTCCTGGTACAAAAGGGGGAAGCAGGACCGGTAACAGTCATGGACCATGGTTTGTTAATTTCAGGGCAGGCGGGGACTCTGGGAAGTGCGGTCCTGCATGCACACTGAAGAGGCCTGGGAATCCATGAGGGTATGTTTGGGACCGTCCTGTGAGCAAACAGGAACTTTCTGACAGCGTCCCAGCCTGGTGATGACTCCTTAACATGAAGGTGACCCTGAGAGCTGGGCCATGACCCCCCAGAGTCCTAAGGAGTTTCTGAAAAGTAAGAACAGCACTAGAACCAACATGTTCGATTAGCTGCCTGAGTTTCCAGAAAATTCAAAAATAGAGTGAATGAGCAAGCAGCTCTTATAGACCGAGAGAGGGAAAGACACTTGCCTAAGGTCACACAGCAAGCAAACAGCAGAGGAGGGCCCAGGCACAAGGACAAAGCAGCCTATCCTGAGCTCCAGTGGAAGCCTTCTCTTTCTGGTGAGGTGAGACACACAGCGCCCCCAGACCACAGGGCTCCCCCTCCCCGCCCCCAGCTCCTTACTGCTGCCTCTGAAGGCAGCCACAAGGCTCATCCTGTCCTTTGTGCCATCTTGTCTTATATGGACTTTTTAAAAATCTTATGAGATCATCTTTTTAACACGAGTTTCTTTTTTTTTAAATTGAAGTACAGTTGATTTACAATGTTTCAGGCATATAGCAAAGTGATTCATACACACACACATTTTCAGATCCTCTTCCATTATAGGTTATTACAAGATCCCTGTGCTATACATTAGATCCTTGTTTTTGTCTATTTTACATACAGTAGTATGTATCTGTTTATCCCGAATTCTTAATTTATCCTCCCCCTTCTTTCTCCTTTGGTAACCATAAGTTTGCTTTGTATGTCTGTGAGACTGTTGCTATGTTGTAAATAAGTGCATCTGTATCATTAAATGGACTTTTAACCCTTGCACTGTTGCCTTAAGTGGACATGTGCCTTTTTTCTGAGCCTTAGTGAATCCACCTGTAAAATGGGGATTAATGAACTATATTGCCCCTACTCCCAGTGCTTACAAGAATCATGGGAAACACTTTACTAAAAATGCCCAACTCTGTGCTGAACAGCTGCTGCTGCTGCTAAGTCGCTTCAGTCATGTCCAACTCTGTGCGACCCCATAGACGGCAGCCCACCAGGCTCCTCCAACCCTGGGATTCTCCAGGCAAGAATGCTGGAGTGGGTCGCCATTTCCTTCTCCAATGCATGCATGCATGCTAAGTCGCTTCAGTCGTGATCGACTCTGTGTGACAGCTAGTAGGCGCTTATTCTGCTCAACCCTCTAATGCTTAGCACAGAGTGCCTGCCTGGTAACACCACCACCAAAGGACAGACAATAAAATGGGCACATGCATTTACTGAGCTCCTACCAAGCACCACCAGTGGTCCTTTCATGAGGATTTGCATGAACTGCGTGTGTGTGTTCCTGTGCTAGAGGAGGACAGGGAAGAAGCGGGTGTGAACCCCTGCATACTGCAAACTGCAGCCAACTCTTCGAGCAGTGCAATGAGACAATACCCCAGGCATGGTCACCTGGAGCCTGGCACACTCTGATCTTTTTGCAAGTATGACTCTGAACTTGACCCCTGCCTTGATTTAAAGAGAGCACAAGCAAGAGGCCAGTCAGTAAGAGTGAGCAAGTTCAGAGAACACAAGACAGTCAGATGGAGCAGAAGAGGGATGAGAAGTACCCACCTTGTCTCCAAGGACCAGATAACAATATGATCCATTCATGGAGCTCTTCCTACAGGCCTGTTATTAAATCAGGCCCCTGAGGCAGGGCTCCCATTATCACCACTCTTATAGAGGAGGACAAATGAGCCCGTGACCACCCACAGTGACTGTGACATTTGACCCGAGAGCTTGAATCCCCAAGCACCCTGCATGCTGCTTTTCGGGCCCTCTGATCGTGAAGGCAGGCAGTGCCAGGAAGCATCACCTGGCTGGGGCTTTTTCCCTCAGCAACACCACCCTGTCCCCACAAATCTCCAAAAGACCAATGAAGCCTTTGCAGCAAGAGGAGGAAAATGTTCTAAGGTTCCTTCTCAAGTTCACGAGGCTGTTTAGGGTGAGGCATCAGAGTCATAAAAGGTGGGCAGTGTGTACTGAATCCTGTGAGCCATCCTACCATGGCGGAGGGCTGCAGAGTCCCCAAAAGTCACTCCCGGCCAGGCCTCACCAGGAGTTCTGGCCCGGCCCCTAATGCAGTGAGACTGTGAGCAGGTCACTTCCCTTCTGAGGGGGGCTCCTTGTAGATGGATGCCTGACTCACAGAAGGTTCAACTCTGCCCAGATCCCACAGCTGGGATAACACGCGGGGCGGGCTGGGGAGCAAGGCTGCTGGCACCGCGGTGGACACTGGATTGCCACTCCCTGTCTGGGCACACCGTCTGAACCTCAGCACCTTCTGCAGATCTCAGATCCTAAAAGTGCTGAGAAAGTCTGATCGGGGCCTCAGGGCCTTTGTGGCAGTGGTATGGGAGGTTTCATAGAGGTAGAAAGAAGACAAAGGGGCTTTACAACCTGCTTCACTCGGCCCCCAACTAGCTCCCCGCCCTCTCTGGGGCTTCAGACCTCATCTGCCAAATGGCAATGATTAAACAACCTTCCCAGGGCGGTGTGTTCTAAGAATTCAACAAGACAATGCATGAAAACACAGTGCATGTGGTACGCCTTTGGCAAAGGCTACTGCATCCCCCTGTAGTTCTCCCTGGAGTGTCCCTCACCATCCCAGCCCGGGCGAAAAGTCACCTCCTCCATGAAGCCCTCCTGCACTCGCCTAGGCAACCCTCACTGGGATCCTGGAGCAATCTATTCAGATCTTTATAATAAAGAGTTCTGTATGTGGCTTTTAAATTACATGCCTGCTACCATCAAATTGTGAGTACTGAGGGTGATGTGACCACCTGGCCAAGTGTAAAGAATTCCAAGCACAGAGGTGAGGGGACTCCCTAAAGTGACACAGCAAGCCAGGCCAGAAGTGGCCTTGAACCCCTTCTGGACACCAGCCCGGGGTTCCCTTCCCAAATCCCTCCACCCCAAAATGTCTATAGTCTGTCAGAAAGTGGGGAGAGCACCTCCCAGCCAAGACTTCCAACACTGACCCACTAAAATCCATTTACGGCTGAAAGATCACTGCCCTGGAGGACTCGAGACCCTGGCAGGCTTGCTGAGCCTCAGTTATTACGGCTTGAAAACGGGCGATGGCTGTTTGTCCCTCAATGGGTTTCCTAAGCAGCAAGTGAAAAGCTGGGTTATAAACCCCTTTTTTAAAAAAAAGGCACCATTAAATGCAAAGGACTTCTATTATGTTTATAAGCAACTATAATAAAACGGACTTTACACAGCAGCTTCCTACGGAAGGCGTAGGAAGAAAGCACGCCAGCCATCCGGGGCCTGGCTGCAGTTCTGGTCGTCAATAAGTCACTGTGTCTCGGGGAAGTCACTGGTGTCTCTGGGACCGTTTCCTCTTCCCAACAAAACAAAGGTTTGGTTGGCTGACCGCCAAAGCCCCTCTGGCACTAGAAACCTGCTCCATGCCCAGCACGGTCAAGGCACGGAGAAGGCACCCTGCACAGATCAGGGGCTCAAGTCCCAGGGAGCCTAAATGTTGGGTTGATCAAAAAGTTCATCTAGGGTTTTCCATAAGTAAGTAAGTAAGTGAAGTCGCTCAGTCGTGTCCGACTCTTTGCGACCCTGTGGACTGCAGCCCACCAGGCTCCTCCATCCATGGGATTCTCCAGGCAAGAATACTGGAGTGAGTTGCCATTTCCTTCTCCAGGGGATCTTCCCAACCCAGGGATCAAACCTGGGTCTCCCGCATTGCAGGCAAAATGAACTTTTTGGCCAATGCGATATGTTGATGCCAGGACCTGCCTGAGACAGGTTGAGTGCTGCGGCCAGAGCACGTGGCCAGCCCGTCTCCTCCCCGCTCCCAGGCTGGCTCTGTGGTTTGCTTTGACCTCAGCGCACACCTGTCACGTCAGGAAAACACTGGGGGGCTCGGTGACCCAGGTTCAGTCTTAGTTCTTAC
>SJYV01011215.1:0-16263 GCA_006410875.1 Neotragus pygmaeus | reverse complement strand
GATTTTTTTTTCCATTTTGCACAATATGAAATCTCAAATTTTACTACAAATTTGTTTATTCATTTGTGGGAACTTTAGTGCAAATTTTTGTGTGGATTTTTCAGTTATATCCTTTCCCCCATTTTTTTCTTGGGGGTTTCATCTTTTTTTTTTTTTTTTGGATGTGACAGACTTCAATATAATTTAAAAAACTGAAAGATCCTTTTTACATGCATGCTTCAATATACTTTACCTTGTCATTTTTGTTTGTAAATGGTATTTTAAATTGATGTCTAGTTGATTTGCAATATTTTATTAAGTTCATGTGTATAATATAGGGATTCAAAAATTTTATAGATTATACTCCATTTAAAGTTATTATAGAATATTGGTAATATTCCCTATGCTGTGCAATATATCCTCACAGCTTATGTATTCATACATAGAAGTTTGTATCACTTAATCTCCTACCCATCTTGCCCCACCCCTTTCCTTCTCCACTGGTATCCACTAGTTTATCCTCTATATCTGTGAGTCTGTATCTGTTTTTTTATATTCATTTGCTTTATTTTTTAAGATTCCACATAAGTGATAACATACAATGTTTTGTCTTCCTTTGTCTAACTTATTTCATTGAGCATAATACCCTCTATGTCTATCCATGTTATTGCAAATGGTAAAATTTCACTCTTTTTTATGGCTGAACAGTATTCCATTGTATATATGTCTCACATTTTTATTATCCATTCATCTGTTGATGGACACTTAGGTTGTTTCCATATATCAATTATTATAGATATTTTTGATCATTTAAGATTCTGTTTCTCATACTTTAATTTTTCTTTGTTTTATTATAACCTTATGTGGTCTAATTTATCAACCTTTTCTTTTTATGATTTATATCCTGGGTATCAGGTATAGAAAGGCCTTTTCTACCTCAATATTACAAAAATATTACCTTAAACTTTATTCTAGTTATTTCACAGTTTCATTTTTATACTGAAAATCTTTAACCTAACTAGAATTTCACTTAGGTTAAAAACTACATGAACTAGAAATGTAACCTTTTCAAGAGAATCTAATTTATTTAAGGGAAAGAGAGAGTGGGCTGAATGGAGAGAGTAGCGAGGAAACATACACATTACTATATGTAGACGAGACAGCCAGTGGGAGCTTGCTGTGTGGCTCGGGGAACTCAGAGCAGGCTCTGAGACGACTAGGAGGAGTGGGGTGCGGTGGGAACTGCGGGGGGAGATTCAACAGGGAGGGGACGTATGTACACCTACGGCTGATTCATGTTGATGTATGGCAGAAATCAACACAGTATTGTAAAGCAAGTATCCTTCAATTAAAAAATAAATATTGTTTTTAATTTTCAGCAATTTTAATAACTTAGTCTGTTGTTCCAATGTCAATTACTGAAAGCAGCATTTCCCCCTTGATTTGAAATACCACCTTTATTATATAACAATTTCTGTAGTCTGTTTCTGAACTTTTTATCATGTTTGTTTGTTTTTTATTCCTTTTTTTTTTTTTGGCCACAAGACATGTGGGATCCTAGCTCCCTGACCAGGGTTCAAACCCATACCTGTGTTCAAACCCGCATGCTGTGTTGGAAGCACAGAGTCTTAACCACTGGACCACCAGGCAAGTCCCAGTTTATCATGTTTTATTAAACACAGATCTTAATAGCCTTATTCCTGACACCACTCTCAATCCCTCTTCTTAGAGTCATCTAGTACATTTGCACCGATTTTCTTTTTTTTTTAAGACTATTGGGTCACCTGAAGAATTCTCCCTTCTCATCTCTTACATGCCATTTTTTTTAGTTAAAGCAAGTGCAACACCATATCCTCTTAGTAAGTCATATAGGTCTCACCTGTCAAGTCCAAGAATAGCATTAAATCACACTGGTCTTGATCAAATACAGTGGAGACATTACTTTCCAAGCCTTTCTTTGTTTGTTTTACAACTTCTGTCTGATCTTTTCCTTTCGTTTTTTCTGTCCCTCATTTTTCCTCCTAGTCTGCTGGACCGAAGCCCACCCACTGCCTCCCACATGCACGTGCATTCTCATTCCTGGGCTCCTTTCTTATGTATTTCTCTCCTCTTCCACTCTTCTTCCAAAATCCAAGCACACAGCCCCAGTTAAAATCAAATATTGAAAAAGGCATTTAGGATGGACGCCGACTGATTTCACATTCATCAGGAGCTGAAACTGCCCTGGGAAGCACCTACGTCTGTCCTCCCAGTTCACAAACAAGAACCCTGCACACCAGCTATGACAATATCCTGCTCAGTTTGACCTGATTGGTCCAGGACTCTGAGTCCCAGTGCCGAGTGTCCCTCCACCGAGCTTTAGAAGGACTGGAGTTACCTTCCCTGGAAGCAAGCTTTGCCGAAGCCCTTCACAGGCAAGAACATGATGTCTCTTCATTACAGACCTTAGAAGCCAGTGAGCACCAGGAGTCAGCACAAACTGTATTTAAGAAGCTAGCACCCTCAGATTCCCTTCACATAGGTGTTTTAGTGACTCTCCCTTATGGATGGAAGAAACAGCAGACCTGAAACTGGAGGGTCAGAGACAGACACCCATGTAACTATGCCGTATAGTTACAAAGAGATTAGCTAACATTTATGGGGCACATTATACGTCGATCACATTCATGCATTATTTCACTTGATTCTCCCAACAGCCCTGTAGAGCAGGCTCCTGTTAGCTTCGTTTCACAAAAAGGAAGAGCCAGCTCAGTGAGGTGTAGGCATCTGCCCCCAAATCCCAGGAAGACAAAGTGGCAGAACAGGCCCTTGGTCCCAGGCAGCAGGACTCCTGAGCACTCCATCCACCGCAGGGGTCCGCAGCCTCCTGGATCCAATGCCTGATGACCTGAGGTGGAGCTGATGTAATGATACTAGAAATAAAGTGCACAATAAATGTAATGTGCTTGAATCATCCCAAAACCATCTCCCCGACCCTGGTCTGTAGAAAAATTGTCTTCCACGGAACTGTCCCTCGTGCCAAAAAAGGTCGGGGACAAATGCTCTGAGACGTGGAGGGATGGCCAAGCCTCCAAGCTCTGGTGTCAGCCTTCCTGGGTGCAGATCTCAACCTCGCTAACCATGTAGACACTGGTGCGTCTCTCAATCTTGCTAAACCCGGATTTCCCCATCTGTAAAGGGAATGAGGGTCTTCCCCCATACAACTGTCATGAGAATGAAATGATTTTAGTGCCTGCCAATCAATGGGGAAATAATGGTCACGTAGGAAAGAGTATGCCTGACTACTTGAATGCTAGTAGCCCCAAGGCACTGAGGACACCCTGAGAGCACACCTGAACCCCGCTGGTGTTCAGACCCATTCAGGAGGTTGGAACAGCTTCTAAAGCACCAGACCGAATTGAAAACGAACAAGCAGAGAGCCACACTCCCCGGTGTACCCCTGGAAAAGAGAAGGGTGTCAGGGATGTGGTATACCTGTGAGATCCATAGGCTGTGGGTGGTAAATTTAACATCCTGCGGAAGCACTTGGGTGAACCCCTCAAGCATAGGGAAGAACTGCTGTGCCCTGAACAAAAATTATTTTCTTCTGACTTAGTCTCCACACGGGAGAAAAAAAGCGATGAGCCGAATCTCCTTGAGGAGGCCTCTGAGCTCTCCTGGCACCAAGAAGGACCCAAAAAGAGTCTCTAGGCCAATCACTCCAATTTTCGGATCTGTCTGTTGCTGACTGCCCAGGTAGTTTGAATTTGCATCAATAACGTTCCTCAAGATACACTGTCATCTTAGAATGCAGGAAGAAGAAATCATACATGTGCATTCTAACAATACGATCATGGAAGCAATTTATTTTGAACATTACTTTGGAGTGAGGCCTTTATGAAGCCAGAGATTTAATAAATACATGGATATGAGATTGCATTTTTCACTTAGGTTCATCAAACACAGAGAGATTTCCCATTATGGAGAGAGAGAGTTTGGAATCAGGCTAAGGTTTTCCCTGCAAAGATTAAAAAGACAGATGGCAAGGTGCTGTGCTCAGGAAGAAGGCTTTTATAATCAAAGAATTAGAATTTATTCTTCATTTTGGCATTTAGGTTCAGCCCTCTACATACCAGGTCAAATTATATGCTACCAAAAGATTCTATTTTTTCAATTTCCTGAGGACCATCAAGCCAACATTACCTGTTCTGTGAGTCTCCAGATAGGCACACGTAAGGAAATTTAAAAATCTGTTTCAATGGTGTCTAATTCCACTGTGTAGATGCATGCATATAGGTATATACACAGTCAGTAAATGGCACTTCCTCCACGATGACGATCACTACTGTTGAGGTAGCCCTAGAGCTTTATATACATTAATATCTTTAACCATCTTGACAGCTTTATGGGGTGTCTCATCCAGATGTTGGCAGGTCACTTGTCCGCTTGCACTGTTCTGTTTTAGCCCTAAAGCAATCTTGATATGAAACCAGTCCTTTCACTGGTTCCCACAAGACATCCAACCACATCCAGTATGCTATGGGTTTTTTTTGTGTGTGTGTACTTATTTAAGTATCATAGGATCTTGGCAAGGAATCACAACCTACAAGATTGTCCTTTATAAAAATCAGGGAGGTAGACATGCTCTCTTCCTGGGTTGACAGAATGTTCTAAGAATTCACGTGATATGATTAACAGAAGTAATATGAGATGAGATTCTCAGGTGACTTTTTATTTGAAGACCACATTTCCATTTAAATGGACACATGTATTAGTGAAGCTAATCACAAAGAAAATTCCTGTTTGGAAGTAAGTATCCTTCTGCAATTTCACTGGTCAGTTACACTGACTACCCACTGTGACTCAGTCTTTATGGAACCAGAGAAAGACACTGTCCGTGGCCACCAGAAGCTCAAAATCTGGTTGGGGAGATACCATAAATAATGCCCAAAATGTTCAGGGGTTATGCAATAATAAAACAAGTTTATCAGGAGGTGGAACACATGGATGTCTTGAAAGAGTCTTTACCAGAACTGCAAAATCATAAGAGGAGGAATTCCTACTGTGGAAATGAATGAGGAGAGAGCTTGGTGGCAGGCGGAATTAGGATGGACAGAGAAGTGGGTGGGCAGGGGAGACAGGCAGACTCACCTGGGTAGACAGTGGGTCAGGCACACGTGATGTTCATCTCAGAGACCAGAAAATACTAAAAGTGGGAAAACTTGGGAACCCGTGCAGAGAAACATAAACCAGTAGATGGATCATCAATGCTCCTCCCAACTACCCCAGAGCACTGGGCTCAAAGGTTCTGAATCCTGTATAAATTCACTAATAAGACACATCTTCACCAGTAAGACAATCTTGTCCACATTCTCCCACCTCGAGCCTCCCCTGCTGTGCTGTGCCCGGTGGTACACAGTTCAGAGGTGACATGACCCTGAAGGAGGTTGTTTCTGGCTTCAGCTCACAAATCTGGCTTTGACACCTGAACGATGCCCAGATGAGATAAAGGTGGCAAGACTCTTTGAAAAATGGCCACATTACTTGTCCACACAGTCAGTCAAAAGTATATAATGGGCATGTACTTTGTGCCAAACCCCAATAATGACACTAAAAAGCACTGTCATATGGTATCATTTCAGATGCCATCCTGAGAACTGGAATGGATCGTGGCTTCTCCACACCTGGTCAATTCTTCTGAAGAAAGGAAAAAGATATTAAGGCACTTGTGGCCTGAATAGTGTGATCCAAAACTATGCTGACTAACCCCCGTGTCTTAGTCTGTTTGGGCTTCGTTAACAAAATACCATAGACCAGGTGACTTATATAAACAACAGAAATTTATTTCTTACAGTTTCAGAGGCTGAGAAGTCCAAGGTCAAGGTGCTGGCAGAAGTGGTGTCTGGTGAAAGCCTTCTGCTCATTCCATAGATGTAACCTCTCTGGGTCCTCTGGAGACTGGAAGACTCTGAATTCTCTTCCGTGAGTGTGCATGCTCAGCTGTGTCCGACTCTTTGCTAACCCATCTGTAGCCTGCCAGGCTCCTCTGTCCTTGGAATTTTTCAGGCAAGAATATTGGAACAGGTTGCCATTTCCTCTCCCAGGGGATCTTCCTGATCCTGGGGTCAAATCCCCATCTCTTGCATTTTCTGCCTTGGCAGGAAGATTCTTTATGACTGAGCCACCTGAGAAACCCCTCCATAAGGGCACTAATCCCATTTTTGAGGGTTCCACCTTCATGACCTAAGCAAGACCCTCCCAAGCAAGGTCCTCCCAAGACCCGCACCTCCAAATACTATCACATTGGGGATTAGGTTTTGACATATGAATTTTCAAAGAGGGCTACAAAAATTCAGTTAATGGCACCTCAGCATGTGATGTGATCTGGAAATATGGTCTTTACGGATATGACAAAGTTCAGAAGAAATCATGAGGCTGGGCCCTCAGTCAATATGACCAGTGCTCTTATAAAAGGGGGAAATGTGTGCTGAGGCAGATACACACAGAGAGAAAAATGAAGTGAAGACACTCGAGGAGAAGACAGCCACGGGACTGGAGAGCTGCTTCTATACAACAAAGGACACCCGAGGCTTCCCGAAGCTAGGAGAGAGGCGGGAACAGAGCCTTCCCTGGGACCCTCAGAGGAAGCAGGGCCCTGCCAACACCTTGGCTTCAGGCTTCAGACCCCCCAGAACTGTGAGACAATGCATTTCTGTTGTCCTAAACCACCCAGCATGTAACACTTTGTTACAGCGGCCCTAGGAAGCGAATACAGCACTGGTTTTAAATCCCTTCTGAAATCGTTTATGGATGCTGGAGTGAATGACTGTGTATGTGTGAGTCAACCTTTAGCTGTTTTAATGCTATGAGTCCCTCTTTTTTGGAAATATGCCAATAATCAAATATGCTGGGTTTTTTTTTTTTTACATTACTGGGTTAAATTTCACTCTTGTTCCCAACAGCAAAGAACATTTCCTTATTTCTACCTCCCGTTACTACTGGGAGAGGAAAAAAAGAAAAAAAAAAAAAAAGCAGAGTTCTTCTGTAAGTCATTATACTCTGCAGATATTTAGTATCAGGCTGATTACTGAATAAAAAGATCTGGTTACCGTCACATCTAATCCGCCAAAACTGAATTATATCCACTACATGGCTTTCTCCTCCGTTTCCTCTAATTTCCCCCATTCAACCACCTTTGACTGCTTTCCAGTTTCTAGCAAATGCTGCTGAGGCTTCAGCTATTTTCTTTAGATTATATAATTTTCCAGAAAACTCAGAAGTTGATCTGCTTAACAATGTATTCATTTTTCCTCTGAAGAATGGTATTATTTTCCATCTCTAAGAAAGTGAGCTTTGTAATATTTCCTCTCCATTTTAAAAGGAAGCATTAGCCAGCCTGCATTGAATATTAAAAATAAAAATAAAAAAACCTGAATGCTACTCTGATTCTCACCAGAGTGAAATATTTTCTCCATGTAACCAGAAATAGTGATGGAAAAATCTTTTCCCCTCACACAATATTTGAGCATAATTGGTAAAGCCTTCAATTATGGAGAAAGTCTTATAAGAATTAGCCTTTCTCTCAACAAAAACTTTAATCCATTCGGATTTATGTGACTCTATTAGCTGAACCCTTTCTATTAATAATATGAAATGCTTTTTTAAAGTTTGCATATAGTATCTCCCGTGAATGTCTCCAGCCGTTTCCCTTGTTCATCATAAAATTTAGATGTAATAACATTTTGCACCTTGGTGCTGTTTTATGGTGGGGAGAAGGGTGGGCTTCCCACATAGCTCAGTGGTAAAGAATCCCTTTGCAGGGCAGGAGACACAGGAGACCCAGGTTCAATCCTTGGGTTGGGAAAATCCCCCGGAGGAGAAAATGGCAACCCAGTCCAGTGTTCTTGCCTGGAGAACCCATGGACAGAGGAGCCTGGCGGGCTACAGTCCACGGGGTCACAGAGATTTGGATATGACTGAGTGACTGAGCACCAGCTGTTTTATAGAAACACTATAAGACTAGCAAATTACAATCATACTCTACAAACTGAGTCTAAGATTGCTCATTAACATAGATGAGCTGATGAGATAAATTAGTTTAAATAATTGGGCAATACAAAAATGAACGATTAAATTCAAAACAATGTTAAAGATAAGTTATCCCTTTTTCATGTTTAATAAAGAGAAGACTGAATAATACTTAACAGACTATAAACACTAAGACCCTCGATTTTAAGGAATTGGTGGGAGGATTATTGGGCAAGCTATAGGACTGAGTATTAAAACTTACACTATTTTCCTGTAAGTTTGTGGGCAAATAACCTCATCTCTTTTCACTTTCATTCCCAGTCTATAAAAGAGAGTAATAATATCTAATTAACAAAATTCTTAATGTGATCCAACACATCCAATAGAACAATGTGTGCAAAAATCAAATACGGTTGATTTCTCAGGCTTTACAAGAACCCAAGTGGCTGCACACACATATACCAAACTTGTGGAACAAATTGTTTACAGTGAGACATTCTACATGTATACACACAGAATACACTCATGCATATCAATCCATTTGCTATAAAAGTGTAACATCTTAACCTAATCTTCTTAACAAGACAGGAATAGTCCTTAACAAAATTCTTCCAAGGCATGAATACCTCCAGTGGTGGATAGCCCACTCCCTCACAGGAAGACCCATTCCATGTTAGAAGAGGTCCAGCTATGAAAACAGTTGTTTTCTCTGCATCCTTTATAATTTCTCATATTCTAGATCTGTGTTCTAGTGCTGTCTAGAACAAGTCTGATGTCTGCCACCTGATAGTTCTTTGGTTAGTTAAAGAGTAAAAATCCCCCCCACACACACACAAACACAATGAAGAGTGGATGCCATTTGGATCCTTGATACAACGCCCTAATGCAGGAGGCTTATTTATGTTGTTCACACATGAAAGGACTGAGGCTCAGAGAGGGCAGATACACTTTCCAAGGTCACACAGCTAATAATGAAAGAGTCAAGATTCAAACCCAAATCTGCCAGACTCCACAGCCTCCGCCCTTAACCCCTATACCTTTTTTCTAAATACTTCTTCTTCGAGTCAAGCATTCTTGAAGCCCAGTTCCTCTAGTCCTGCCTCATTTGGTGGCAACCCCCTCCAGTATTCTGGCCTGAAGAATCCCATGGACAGAGGAGCCTGGCGGGCTCCAGTCCATGGGGTCGCAGAGAGTTGGCTTTGACTAAAAGCACATCTCTCCCGTGCCCTGCGCCAATCAGCTTCAGACTACAGCACACACTGTAAATATTCCTACCATTTTACCTTCCTTGCTTTTCTCCCTAGATCACTTTACTCCAGTCCCATGGGTCTTCCTTATGCCTTCCAGAAAATGTGTCCTGCCTGTTGCCATGTTATGACTTCATCTCATGAGTCAAATCTCAGCCTAAATGTCATCTTCTCAAAAAGGTTCCCCTCCACTCCATACCCAGACATATTCTATCAGAGTTTCCCTGTTTCATTCATTTCGTAGAATGCATTATTCTCTGATATTACCATGTTTATTTGTCTCCTTGTTTATTCTCTTTTCCCACTAAATTGAGAGCAGGAATCTTGTCTTTTCACCACTGTATCTCCAGTGACTAGAACAACATTTGGCCCAGAGTGATGGTCAGTAAATATCCATCAAGTGAGTGAGTGCAGTCAACAAATTAGCTGACAATACTTCATAATGTGACAATTGTCCTAACTCGACCACTGTTTTAGATTTCATAAAGTCATTCCTTCAACCATTGTTCATGTCATTAAATTAAGTGTCATTTAACTCAAGACAAGCTTATTAAGCATCTACTATGTTAGACACTGTGGTAGATGTTTTGTGAGACATGAGCCTCCTTTGGGAATGTCTAAGGCGAAAAAAGAGTAGCAGGGATGTTCTTGAAAGGTTAGTGTCATGGAATTTATAGTGTTGAGTATTTTGAAACTCTGGGGAGGTGTTGTGATGACTAAACAGAAGGGCTGTTTGAAGGATATGAAACACTACAGAATGTTTAAGGACATTGAGTGAAATTCCTCTTGGAGAAGGATCTGGGTAGACTTTTTGAGCTAAACTTGGAAGAATGTGTTTGGGTTTTGAAGCAACATATTCTAAGAGGAGGCAAAACATGACACAGACATATAGGCAAGAATNTTAGATCCCATTTGTTTATTTTTGTTTTTATTTCCAGTATTCTGGGAGGTGGATCATAGAGGATCCTACTGTGATTTATGTCAGAGAGTGTGTGTTTGGGTTTTGAAGCAACATATTCTAAGAGGAGGCAAAACATGACACAGACATATAGGCAAGAATCACATTATTCCCTGCAGGGCAGGGTGTTTCTCTAAGCTCTTTTCAATGACCACCAGTGACATGATCCCACATGTAAGGTCTACAACAGCCTTAGGGTCCTTGATCCTGTGTGGACCATTTCTAGGTTCTACGTTCTCTTCAGAATTTAATCCAGGTCCTTGAGATAGTCACACCTGGTTCTATTTTGAGGTAGACTCAGAAAGGATCTTCTCATTCCGAACACCAGCTTGGGATAAACACACTTAGACACACTCAAAGATAAATCTAAGGAGGACGTGTTTGAAAGCATTTCGAAGAGTTAAAGCCACTGCACTATACAAGGCGCTGTGGCTGTTAAAGAAGTAAACCGTTTAATGGAGTATTATCATTAAGTGGCTCCAATATTAGTGATATAAGTGCATCTGAAGAGATGAAGCAGAGTTAATGCAGTTACACACCCATTTCTTGTGCTGCACAACCACGGGAAGCATTACTGACCCCCAAACAGACACCTGCTGGGAAGACGATTGAAAACAGCTGTTTGGTCCACAAGGAAAGAACCGAGTGAATTCAAAGTACTGCGGGCATTGAACTGATGGAGTTCCAGAGTCAGGACTTGTCCACTAAACCCCAGATTTATAGGGAATTAAAGAGGATTCCATCAGAAGGTACATAAATCACCCTGCCAACTCATTTATTATTGCAATAACCTCTCTCTGCATTTCCATTATTGTAGAGGACTTCTTTTCAAATGAAAAATGGCGTAGCTGATTACTTGTATGGGACTTGGCGTCATATTCATTTTGGTTTCTTGTTTGAGGCAGCCAGAGGCCCGAGGAAAGGCCCTTATATCCTTACATGCATATCAATTATGGTTAATGGAGTTCATGGGTTTATTACGCGTTGGGGAGTTAAGAAACAAGAACTGTAATGGCGGAAGCTGTAACAATCCGACTGATATCTCTAAGAAAACGTCAAGATTTCAAGCACTGAAAATAGTTAAAACTATCTAGGCAACTGTTTACATTCAGCAAGGATAATTATATGAGCCTATAACTCTTCCCCATCATATTAGAATACTTTAATAACCTATATTTTATTTATAGCTAGTTGCTAAGTTTATTAGTGCTTATTATAGGATATGTTCTTAATTTTATGTTTTACAAAACAATTTGAATAATCAGAATTAGTTTTTGTGGATCCTTTTCCATTTGCAACAAGATGAGTGAATTATAAAAAGCCATCTTCTAAACATGCTAACAGGTGCAAAAAAAGATTGACAGAGCAATACGAGAAAGTATTCTTAATGTAGGCTTTCGAAGATTTTAAGTGGAATTTCTATAATGAATGCATACCGTNGGACTCGACTAAGCGACTAATACTTAATACTTTGGTTTTTTAAGTAAGAAACTCCTGGTTTATATAAAAAGATCAAAATATAGCCATTGGAGTTTTCTAAATCATGTTATTTTGTAATTCAGAAGCCAAAAAGGAAACTTCAAAAATCCAGTAATGACTTTTTACTGTTTCTCTACAGCTTGTTGCTTGTCTGGGGATAGCAGTAGACATTTGTTTATTTGGGGATAGATATGAAGATAACTGTCACTGGCTTCGAATCTGAGCCAAAAAAGAAACTCTGATCGTAGCTATATTTCTAGGCTGCTCAGAGCAGGATACAAACTTCAAGGAATTTGGGAAGGTTGAGAATTACCCATTGGCACCTTCATTTTGCTTTGCAGGTGGCTCAGTGGTAAAGAATCTGCCTACTGATGCAGAAGACGCAAGAGCTGAGTTCAGCCTCTGGGTCGGGAAGATCCCTTGGAGGAGAACGTGGCTACACACTCCCGTATTCTTGCCTAGAGAATCTCATGAACAGAGGAACCTGATGGGCTAAATCCATGGGATTACGAAACAGACAGGACTAAGCAATGAGCACACACACTCTGAACATTCCAAATTCACACATCCAGAAAATACTAAAATATGTTAGGAATTTCAGAAATAATTATCGAGTCCATGAATCAGTGCTACCTCAAGGTCAAGGAATAAACACAGAAATTGGAACAATAACAATAATTTTAGTATATGTTGTAGTTTGATCTTACTTCAAAACATGTTTTTAAATATTTTTAAACTAGTGAATTATTCTCACAAAGTAGAAATAAAACTTACCCCTTTAAGTTTTCTTTATTTCTGTATTTGTCTAATGCTTAAACTATTAATAGAGCATATGAAGTAAATTTACAGTTTTCAAGCATACAAATAAATTTATTAAACATAGTTTTATAGTTGATATCATGGTGGCACCTTAAATTTTAAATTTCTGGTTATTTTTCTATCCAGGAGAATAAATGGAGAAATCTACATCTACAGGGCCAGCATTCTGAAAGAGAACATTTCTAACGGCATGTGATATTTTGCACCTGTAATTATTTTGGGGTACAAAATTGGCTACACCAATAATTGCGCCTATAAACAGCTAATTGTAGCTGCTGTTAGCCACTTGTGGGTGTAATTAGCTGCATGCCCTTAATCTTCATGGAATGCCCAATTCTCCCTGTAATTAGTCAATTGTAGATGCCGTTACTTTAACAAAAGAGGAAAGACTGAATTATCTGACTTAAAAATTTGTAGATCAAACCTTTAAACTTGAATCTCAATTTCTAGAAAATGTGAAGAGAAACAATCCCTCTGGGTAAATGGATTAGAAATGGTTTTACTTTCCTTACCTGTCCTGGAGACTCCGTAACAATCAAGTTGCAGGGACATCTTTGCAAAAAAAAAAAATCTATTATAGTTTTTTTGTGTATTGTCAAAAGGTACCATTATTTTTATTTTTAAAAAAGCACTTCTATTAGAACTATGTATAAAATATTTAAGGTAGCTCCAGGGGCTTAAATTAAAAAAAAAAAAAAAAACTTGCTAGAAATGGTCTCAGCATTTATTAAATTAATTCAAACAGTGGACTTACGAAGCTTAATAAAATTAGAGACAGAATACCTGAAAATCTGAATTAAACCCTTAGCTCTCATATGCCAACTGTGTGGCTTTGGACATGCTAACCTCAGTATTCTCCTCCATAAGGTGGGAACAATGATTCCTCTTCCTCTCCGGGTGGTTCTGAGGATTTCACAAAGAGATGCTTGAACAATCTAAGCACTTGGTAAATATTTCTTCTCTTACTGCATTAAGTAAAATTTGCTTCTTCCTGTTCATTATAAAGCATCTTTCTCACTATAACAGTAAAATGTGGTTTTGATATTTGCTCTTCAAATGAAGTGTTACTCACTCAGTCGTGTCCCACTCTTTGCAACCCTATCCACTGTGGCCCCAAGCTCCTCCATCCATGGGATTCTCTAGGCAAGAATACTGGCGTGGGTTTCCATTTCCTCCTCCAGGGGATCTATCTGAGTCATCCATTAAAAAAGTAAATTTCTCCCTAGCCACTAGGGAGTTTTCTCTCCTTTGAATTTTCAGAATTGTAGTATTTTTTTTTTAAAAGAACATGACTGTTTTACAGTGGCAAATTTTAATAGAGGAAAACTAATTTTAAAATAATATCCTGATATGACATACATGTATCTCTTGTCACATATTGTATACATATAAACATGAACTTGGATTATGTGAGCAGCATCGTCTCTGAAAAGTTTCAAAGGATTCTTAGACCTGGACCCCTTAGATCACCATCAAGAGTCAACTGTCCCCCCAATTAAAGTATAAGGTCCTGGGAGAGCTGCCAGAAATAACCAGTCATAGGGGGCTGACAATGTACCCCAGACCTCAGTCCAAATGCAGCCTGTTGGGGTGATGCTACCAACGTTCCCCCAAGATTTTATTACAAAAGAAAAACTCTAAAGAGTTCTGTCACTCCTGGGATCATCTGAATCTTAGCTTTCAACTGCAACCTTTTTGATTTGGCCATCAATCATTCTCTGCCCCAAAGATTGTACGTATTCTGATTATCATATAAGCATTCACGTGTGTGTGTGTGTGTGTGTGTGCACGCATGCATGCGCGTGTGTGTGTATGGATGTGTGAGTGAATAATGTTGTCATTAAATAGACTAGAAGCCTTGGGAGCTTGAAGCAATATCTTTCTCCACTAAACTGCTTTATTACTGCCATCCCCTCCCTCCTGGGCATGCAGTCAGCTGAGACCAGGCCAAATTGGCAGTTGTATTCAGAGAGCCTGGCAAGCCCCTGATCCCTGGGAGTTCCCAGACGGTGCTTCTCTCTCAACCAGCCCCTCCAAGGGTCACGAGTGGCCCTGGCTCCCGACTGCAGTTTGCCTGGGCTAGGTCAAGAGTCGAGACCAGGATGCATCCCTATCTTAAAGTCATATTGTGAAAACAATCTCTCCTCCCCATGGTATTCTCGTAGTGACAGCTCTCTCTCTGACCACTCCCCTAATTCTCTGACTCTAGAGCCTAGCGTGCCAGAATTCTCCCGAGTGGCTGCAAGGAAGGGGCCCTTTGGTGACCAAAGCGTTAAATTGATAACATAGTTGTTCTAAAAAAAATAATGTGGGGAGATGTGTTGACTGTTGATAAGCAGACCTGAAATAATAATAGCAGAGACTGCTTATCACGGGCAGGCAATAGTCCTATGACAATGTTCCAGCCGATGAAAAAAATGGGAACAAAAATTAATAGTGACAGTACTGGTAAAAACAAGCCATAAATTCGATACTAAGTCATAAAATACAGACTAACCCAATAAACACATGCTACTGTTATTATATTAATATTGTTAAAAATATCATAACATTTTTTAAAAAATGGAATGGAGGTGGAGGAACCCTTTTTTAGTGATAATTTTCACTCAATGTGGCTGAGAGGCAGAGAATTTTTTTTTTTTTAAGCTAAAACCACGAAAACTCTAACTCAGCCCAGGGAAGACTCACTTGGAAACCAAGCAGGCACAGGGGTAATAACATTTCTAGTCCCTCCAAAGAAGAGATGGGAAGATGCAACACATTTTTTGAAGGTTTCTTGTTTTTTTATTTAATGAGTCAAGAATTTTGCATGTGTGATGTCAGTCATCAATATAGCATTTGAAGTAGAACTTATTCTTTACCTTCTGGAATTAAGAAAACCCAGGACAGTTAAGTAAGTTGTCTGAAGTGACTCAGCCAGGAGGCAAAAGAGCTGACATCCAAACACAGCACTGCCTGACTTCAAATTAGGGTTTGTAAATCAAATGCTCCAGTGGCCAGGCCCTAAATATAGAGAGGGGAAAAAAAAGAGTTGTTCAGTTGTGGCCCCTGGAGAATACAGAGCTGATCTGATGAGGTGGCTGTGACTCAATCAGCTGATTGTTATCATTTCCAAATTGGCTGTTTTTTTTTTTTTTTGCAAAGAGCTCCAAATCCATATTTGAATATAAAATCTCGCTTTTTACACATTAGCACAAATAAATCAGGCCTGAATCTGGGAGCCTGTGCCCTCAAGCCTGTATTCTTGGCCCTCCTGCATATTTCCAGGGTTAGTTGCTCAGTCGTGCCTGACTCTTTGCGATCCCATGGGCTGTAGCCCACCAGGCTCCTCAGTCCATGGGATTCTCCAGGCAAGAACAGTGGAGTGGGTTGCCATTCCTTTCTCCAGGGGATCTTCCCGACCTAGGGATTCAACCCGGGTCTCTTGCATTGTAAGGAGATTCTTTATCGTCTGAGCCACCAGGGAAGCCCCCTGTCCATATTCAGACAAAACCAAAATCTTTTTGAGATTCTTTATTAACATCTGTTTCACTTTGGATATTTATCCTTCAAGAAATATTTTCATTCTAGATGTTGTTAGCATAATATTATGATTTAAGTGTGTTTCTCTACTAGAATGTCTTAATGTATCATAAATATTCATCGCAGGCCAGCAAGGGGTGCCTTGCCATGGAGAAATTCAGAATTCTAGTCCCTGAGAAATTTTAAATTTAGTCTTCATCATTGGAGCCTTGTCACTTTATTAGAAGCTCTGCCAATAATTTTTATTTTTTT
>SJYV01011214.1:0-12381 GCA_006410875.1 Neotragus pygmaeus | reverse complement strand
GTCCCCGTCCTCCTCGGTTATCCCGGTGCTGGTGACGGCACTTTCACCCTCCGGGCCGTCCATCACAGAACCGCTTTCCTCCTGGGCGGCGCTGGCTGCCGTGGGCATGGGGGTATCTACGGGGGCCCCGGGGGCCCCCGTCACCCTGCGCTCCTCCTGAGGCCCCACACCAGCTGCGGAGCACAGGACGTTGCCGTCTCTTCTGCCCCCTGCCCCTGTGCACGTCACCGTCCCCTCGCTCTCTTTCTTGGGACCTGCTCTCGGAGGGCTTCTCCGGAATCCATCTAGCTCTTCGTTGCTTAGGGACCCTTCCCTGATGTCCATCCCCGCACTTGTTACTGCTCCGTCGCTCTCAACCTCACTGATAAACCTGACTGTTCCTTCCAGGAGTTCCGAGTCTCCACCTGAAGACCCATCACACTTGCCCTCGGAACCTGCGCTGGTCACAGCGTCGTCCTTCTCCTCGGTTGCTACGCTCCTGGCGTCAGCCTCGGTGGTCCCGGTGGGGGCTGTCGCAGGGTCGGCTGCTCTTTCTTCAGGCTCGGCTATGGCGCATTCCCCACTTTCTCCTTCTTTGGTGCTTGTGAGGAACGTTTCACTTTCTGCAAATCCTTCAGTGACGACACCCCCACCTTCCTCGGCTGCAGCAAAGACGGTGCCTTCTCTGGCTTCCACCCCAATGTGAAGAGGGTGGTTTTCCGAGCAGGTGCCCGTCGTGAGGCCTTCGTCCGCCTCGATGCTTGTGCAAGGCACGGCCACCGCACCCTCCACCATCTCTGCAGATGTGGCTGTGGCAGTCCCAGCCCTCACCAGGTTTAGGGGAACACCGCTGTCCTTCCCCTCAGTGCTGCTGGCGATGGCAGGCTTTTCTCCTCTACTAGGCCTGGCTGTCGGCATCTCAGCTTGCCCGCTCCTCTGATGTATAACAGAGGGCACGGCACTGCTCTCAGCACTGGTGTCCACCTCACTGGGTCCGTGCCTTCTGTCAGCATCAGCTGGTGTGCTTTCGACTTCACCTGGGCCTCTGTTCTGCTTAAGTCCAATAGTATCTGTTTCTGTACTCATGCCTACCACCTGATCAACGGCAACACCAGCCTCGAGGCCATTTTCTACAGAAGCCCTAAGTGTCTGCTTCGAACTTGAGTTACTCCCTTCCCCATCCGCATCCACTGAGCCACCTTCCTTGTCAACGTTCTCATTGTCCACTGTCCTGTCCGTTGCTTCACTGCCAACAGGCGTGTCCGCCTCCCCTGGTCTGCGGCGCAGCGCAAAGGCCTGTGCCGCTTCTGGAGCACGCCTTCTGTTCTCCGCACTGGCTTCTGCTGGCGCACCCACTGTGGAAACGGCATCGCCTTTTCTGCTGCCACCTGCCATAGGGACTTCTGGTTCCTCAACAGTCCAGCTTTGCTTAGGGCTTTCAGAGTGGTGGACGAGCGAGGTGCTGGCGGTGGCACCTTCTGACCCAGTTCCTCTGTCAACTAAAGGAGGCACCCCTGAATCATGAGACTGTTTCTGAGGCCCAGCAGTCATGGAGCCTAAGGATGGGGCGGGATCTACCTTTGTGGAATGTTTAAGAGCGGGGTCTTCTGCAGCAAGGCGTTCTTCGGTGGGCCTGGTGGTGTTTTTCAGATTCTTCTGTGCCCCATCACCTTCTGATGGGGCATGGGGTAACAAACAGTGACTCGTTTCAGAGTCTACATTCATTTCCTGAGTTTCTTGTTGAGCGGACTCCTTCTCCCCAGAGTTAGGTTTGGACACAGAGCTTTGGAGATGCATTTTCTTGGTCAGGGTGCTTCTGTGGTCAGCGTGCTTTTCGGAATGGCCAACAGCTCCTGTTCCACGCCCTGATTTACAACCCGGAGACGCTGTTTTTGACTCTCCCATGGGAGTCTGTAACTCCTCCTTTAGGACTGCAGTGGCAGTTTTTTGTTTCGTAACATTTTCTGAGTCAAGTTCTTGCTGAGAGCTACTGCTGCCGTCTTGGGTTTTGCGGACTTCCGCTGCGTTTTCCATGGCTGGCTCAGGATCAATTTCCATTGGCTCTTGTTCGGGCATCAGGGCAGGATCACCACTTTTTTTGGGTCTCTGAAGGGAGGAACTACTGGGAGCAGCTGAAGGATTTGCTGCTGGTTTTTCTTCTCCTTTAGCCATTTCTTGGGATACGCTGCCTCTTCGATTTTCATACAACCTTCTACTTAACTTCTTTTCTATGAGTGAACTACTTCCTCTGGGCTTCTCATGACTGCCGTCAACTTCTTTTCCATCCTTGTCCTCTGTTTTGTTGTCTTCCTTCTTTTTCACATCCTTACTACTGTGCTTTAAGCTCCTGCTTTTGTGCCCGTCTGACAACTTTCTCTCGAGTCTGGTGGAGCTTGACTCTTTCTCACCCTTGCACCTCTCCTTTGCTAGTGGCAACTTCGCTCTGTGACTAGACTCCCTCTGCACACTATGTGCTGAAGGGGCCACACTCTCTGATGTGGGTTCCGCACCACTTTCCTCAGAAGGTCTGTCTTCAACTCTGGACTTCCGCTGTCTCTCTGGCTCACCTTCTTCAGTGTTCTTCTCCTTCTCTGGTTTTGGAGTGGTTACCAGTTTTGTGGCATTTTCTTGTGATTCTGTTTCAGATGCTTTCAACTGTTTGCCTTGGCTTCTGGACTTAGACTTCAACCCAAGTTTCTCTTCCAACAAGCTCTTGGTTCTTCGCCTCTCCTTGTGAACCGCCTCTTCTGGTTTTGAATTACTATCTGCGTTAGTCAAGTCGTTATCACATTTATCCTCGGAGTAACTTTCGCTTCTTCTCTGTACTGTGCTTCCATGTTGCCTGGAGCTCAGAGAGTCCTTCTGGATTTTAGAATCACTTGATCTTCTTGATTTGTGCTCTGCCTTGGTTTTGTCGGCTGACCCGTGTCTCTCTTTCTTATTTTCTTTACGAACATTATCGTCACTTTTTATAATATACTCAGAAACTGGTTTGCCATCTTTGCCCAAAACTGACAATTTTCTTTCATTCCGGTGTTTACTTCTTCGCTCAGCTTTGTCGTCTGATGAGAGTTTTGGCTGCTGACTCGCCTTCTGCGTATTCTCATCTTTTGAGCCCTTCTCGGGAGAGTGAAGCTCGGGTTCGTCCCCTGCCTTATGCGCAGCGTCACTTCTGTACTTATGTTTTGTAGATGGTTTGTCTTCTGGCAGAGTTTTCTCTTTCTCAGGCTTTTCCTTGGAGGATTTCGCTTCTTTCTTAGGCAGGCTTTTTAAATGTGGTGTTTCAGAATCATCTTTCTTTAGATGCTTTTCGTTTTTAAGCGTGCTCTTCTGTTTTTGGGCTTCTTCTGTGCCACTTTCTGAGCGTTCCACTGGCCTTTTTCCATCCCTCGTGTCAGTCTCTTCCTGCACCCCTTCCACCACAACAGGGGTAGAAGTCCGTCTTTTGTGTTCCCTTTCTATTTTGGATTCGTTTTTGTTTTCATCAGCTGGATGCAAAGACTCTGAAAGTCTCCGAGCAGGTTTACTTGGTTCACTCTTTGGATGAACATGCTTCAAATCCTTTGAAGAAGACGTTTTTTCCTTTTCACAATGCTGTAAGAAAATAAAAGTTAAAAGATGAGACCTACTAAGATTAGTTTTTATATTCAATTCTAAAATTTGGGTGCATTTAGTATGCTGAACGTTGTAACATGATTGCTGTTGCTGTTTAAGTTCCTAAGCCATGTGACTCTTTGTGACCCCATTGACTGTAGCCTGCCAGGCTCCCCCGTCCATGGGATTTCTCAGGCAAGAATACTGGAGCGGTGTGCCATTTCCTTCTCCAGGCAATATTCCTGACACAGGGATCGAACCTGCATCTCTTGCATTGGCAGGTGAATTCTTTACCACATGCTACACCTTACTTATTTCACCTCTGCCAGCAGCTGGTAGGTATTATTAACTTATTTCTACGCATCAGGAACCTGAAACTCAGGATGGTTCAACAATGTGACACCTAGCAAAGAGTTCAGATAATTTCATTCCGGGTCTAATACTCTTACCATTATATAGCAGCATCTTTATAGAGAGTAGTTCTTTCTCCTGAGATGCGTCCAGGCATTTGGAGGCATTCTCAGACTTTAAATTGCTAAAGCCCAATAATGCCCAGTGGTCGCTAATAAATAGAAGCTGAATAAATGACATTAGTTCTTTTTAGTCCAAAGGCTTAATACCCAATGAAGGCAATTAAAAATTTTACAATGAAATAAAGTTTTCTTCATTTTAATTTAGAAATACAAATTATCTATGGGAACTTCTTGAATTTAGGTTACCTGTAACACAGTTTATTTAGGAAGCTTCAAATGCACATAGAAACTCATGGTAACTAAAGTAATCATATCATATACATCAGATGCACATGTTCATATCCAAGGGAAGATACCAATAGACCAAAGCAGCCAAACCTTCCTCCTGATCCACAGTCTGGCAGTGACGGGACTAACGTTAACGACCAATGACACTTATTATAATAAGGACTCATGAACTAGCTATAATTATTCTTATTCAAACAATGGGCCGAAGTCTTTAGAAAGCCGTTTGTGTCTCTGGGTCAGTTTATCACTGCACCTTTTTTACACTTTAACATGAAGATTAATACACTATTACTATAGGGACTGGGACATAGCAAGATCTTAAAAAAACACTTTGAAATTAAATTCCACAAATTAAGAACAGGGATGCCATCAACCTAATTTTACAATAAGTTCTAACCAATTAATGTGAATACAATCTTACGAGATCATTTTCCACAGGAATTTCTCATTAAATAGTAATAATATGACATTAGAATATCAGAATATACTAAATGACTCTAATATCTACATAAAGACATCAAGAATATTTACTGGCTATGAATAAATAATTACTAAATTATTATTGTGATATTCAATAGTTCAGCTATAGATAGAAAGATTAAAATCCAGTGAAAACAAAAGTTTATCACAAGTAAAAAGGAGAAGAAATGTACTTACTGAACATTTTGAGGGTATTTTTATCTATATACTTTTACTATTTAAAATGATCACATCTTAGAAAACAGTCTAAGTGCTCAACTATAAGGAAATGCTTAAATTACAGTATATTCATTTAATGTAAGCTATATAATCATCAGAATATATTAATCAGGAAGTTACAGTGTGAAATGAGTACGGGGGATGTTAAAAACACTCTGCGAGATTACATCTGCTCTACAAAGTTATCAACATATGTGGGTGAGAAATGGGAAACAATGATAATTTGTTAGTGGAGGGATTTTAGCTTTTCCCTCCTTTTCTTTTTCATTATTATTCCTGGCTATTTTATTATTGTCAATTTAAGAACCAAGAGGTGGGAGAGTTGGGGGAAGAGAGAGGAGAAGAAAAGTAACTATTATCCAGATAAAAGATCACAAGAATCAACTTGCCAAAATGAAGAATTTAGACCATAAAAGGATGGCAGTGCTGGAACGTTGAATGTAAAAGACTTTTTATTCAAGGTAGAAAAAAAATCAGACTGTATTTGTTTACTACAAATAACTGAATGGCTTAACAGAAGAGCATTTAAAGTGGGGTTTTACTAATGAAGACATACCTCACTTGTTTTGAGTGTTTCTCTGGAATCTTCTTCAGATTGCTGTTTCTTTTTAGAGTTCTCATCAATGTTCCTGGTGGGGCAAAATGTGGAATAAGAACTTTGGACCCAAAAATGTGATTTAAATTTCTCAGGAAGATTTTTTAAAAAGCTTAGCTTTTCTTTACTATAAAACACTTAATTTGTACTTAGAGACTTGTGCACTTCAAATTAAATCCTATTCTTGGTTGACAGTGAAGAGCTAAATCCTGAATGTGAAGTGGACCACTCTTGGTCCTACAGGAAAGTATTCTTGAAACAAAAATTTGTGATTTATTTGTCACTTGAGGATGACTATGACATGGGCTACAATTTTATTTTGATAGTCTTATCTTCTGAATAAACAGAGTAGTTCTATTTATTCAGATTGAGAAGGCTAAAGTCTGTAAGAAAAATGAGAGCCACCTCCTCTCACTGAATTCTGCAGCTTATTGGCTCAGCTAAAATCACTGATTTAGTTACCTTCAAGTCTAAGATAAACTTACAGAACTGCATGTTGCTGGTACAGCAATGCTACAACCCACGCCTACACAGCCACCCTCAGTCTCTTCAGCTTTGTAATTCTTACAGAATTAACCGTGATCATGAGGTTCGAAAAACAATGTCTGGCTTGGAACGCTGGTTTACAGGGAGAAGCACGAGATACTAGTGAAGTGTGTGGAAAGACGAGAGAATGGAGGCAGTGCCGTCAGTAAGAGGTAACTCAATGTCTAGAAAGGGAATGGCTCCCGAGTGCTTCCAGAGGGTCTACACACTCTCTGAGACCCTACGGACAACTGCGTGCTTATGCACGTGCATTTCTCTGGGCAGAGTGTCCAGTGGTTCCATAGGATTATCAAACGAAGTCTGCCCCCACCCCCACAAAAGAAAAAGATTAGTCCACGCTGTTTTGAAATATCATAGCTATTAATACAATGAATTATGATACTGAAAAGAAAACCCTATTCCATGTTATTTCATAAACATGGAATAATATACACATTCAAGGTCTGACTCTTTCTTGTCATTTTCAATGCCTCTCTTCTGAAAGCTTGTGGAGAGAATATTATAATGTGAATGTGGCCAAATAAATACGTACCTAGAATCCTTTTTCCTTTTTTTGCTTAAGGCTACCTTTTTCTCTAAAACTTTCCGTTCTTTAAGGACTTCTTTAATTCGGGGGGCTTTGGGTTCCAAACCTTTTGTTGGTGATTCTTCTAAGTCTACATTACTTTTGCCTGGGGAAGAAGCAATCAACAAACTATGTTTCAGAACACAGTTTTATAAACAGCATAATCTTCATTAAGATTTTCTAATCACTGTAAAAATAAAAAATAGCTTCAATATCTCTAAGTTGTATTGGAATAAAAACATTTTATGTAGATGGAGAAGTCTCATATTTTTTAAGTGCTCATATATGTACATGTGTATATTTTACATCAAACAAGATGAGTGTCCAGAGGAAGTTCAATTTTGTCCAATGAAATATTCCAGATAAATGTTTGACATTTTAGTTAACATACGTATAGATGCATTCCATTAATATCACTGCAAGGCTTGAGGACTAACAGGTTAACAATAAATTTTCCAGTGATAATTCATTCCATAATCACTGGAAAATAAACTGCTATGATGTGAGTTGTATAATCTGCTATGTGATAGAATGTTTAACTTAGATATAAAAATATAATAAGTGAGTAAAGACATCAGATTAAAAAGGAAATCTTAAACATCTTAAAATAGTTTTAAAAATCTAAGATACAATTTTTATCACTTTATTTTATAATCATATCTCATAAGCTATCTTAATATCTAGAAGTCAATGGGGTAAGTACATAGTTTAAAATATTAAAAGTTAAGATCTCTTATACCTTGAGTCTTAGCTTTTGAATACTTCGTCTTTTCTGCTTTCTGTTTTCGTTTTTCTTCAAGTTTTTCTCTATTAATTTGCCTTCTTAAAAGTCTCTCTTCTTTTTCTTTAGCCTAAAACCACAAAATATTCATAATTATGCTGACAGATTCTCAAATAAGAGCAAAAACACCCTGAAAAAAAATACGCTTGCCCTTCAGATGTTCTTACAAATTAATGGGCTCTGTAAAAGTGCATACATACCACTATAAACACATCCAGGTGTGCGCAAGTGTTTCAAAAGAGACAGAAGGTGACATTTTTCCCTTACTAATTTTCAGAATGCCATCAATTTAAAGGTATCATTTGGGGAAATGGTGGTTTAATAAACTGGCTACCTATAATTATTAAAAGGCTACCTATAAAAATATCTATGAGCATCAAGTGTAGAGGTAGGTCTTTATAATTATCTGATTTTCTCAAAGAAAGCTGAAATGCAGATTCAAGTGACAGGATGGTCCTATAATAAATGTTAGTTGCTGGCTATACTCTCAGGACCCAGGGTTTGGATGTGGGACTTCCTGTATTTGTACTTTAAACCAGGGAGGATCCAGTCATTGTATTACTCTACCATCTCTTTCCTGCCCAGAACTCAAAGCCTCAAAGTGTCAAATACCCTAAGCATGAGCATAACTTCTGATCAACTAACCTTTTAAGAGAGAAGCCATCATTAACATTTTGGTGCGCTTCCTTCATATTACTTTTAATGGAGTAGTATTTCCTTACTCTTTATTGTACAACTTTTCATATTTTAATGTTTCTGAAATTGTAAGCCAACTTATTAAAACTGGTGTGTGCATACAATGAGGTAGCAGTTTCTCTAAAAAGCTGTTAATAATTCAGTCATATATCTTAGAAGTACTATCAAATGAAGGAAATATGTGCATGACTGTGCTTCCCTCTTAATAATATGTTAATGGCTGATGCCATCTCTCTTTATGGCTGGATCCATACTCGGGTCAAACATTTCCATACTATGAAACACTGAGGGTGTTACCAGTTTTTCACCAATCATGATGATATGAACAGCTCCATCACATTTTTATCTATTCTGCCTAAATGACAAGGTTCCTTAAGGTGGAACCTGTAAGTCACCATTTTGAATGCTTACCAGTAGCCTGTGAACAGACTAGTCAAGTATGCCAACCTGATTTAATAGGTTAAAAAAACAAAAGCTCAAATCTGACTTACGATAGACTGCCGCCGTTGTTCCACAGTAAGTTCATCATCAGAATCACTATAATACTTTGAGTAAAGATATGGTTTGTGAACATAAGCATGCCGCACATTTTTTGCTTTTCCTTCACTGGGATCATTGGTTTGAGTTTTTGTTTTGTTTTGCTTGTTCTTCTCTTCATCTGGAAGAAAGTCAGTAGAAAAAAGAGTATTTCTGTCAATCAGCAATTAACATCAACATCAAGTGGCAAAAGCTGTATCAAAGTAGTTTAAGGGTATTTGTAGGTCCAACAGGAGAAATATCAGTATGTAAAAATTCAGAAAAATTTAAAGGATATAATTCATATCTTTATTTATTTAAATTTTCTTTTGTTTGCTTCTTTGGCCAAGCCACATGGCATGCAGAATTCCTCAGGGCAGGGATCAAACTCATGCCCCCTGAACAGGAAGCACAGTCTTAACCAATGGACCTCCAAGACGTCCTCCTGATTCACATACCATTTTCTTTCTTTCAGCTTCTCACATATCAAAAAGAAAAATTAGACCTTAAGAGTTACTTATGTTTCCTGGACAAATAGTTAATCCTCATTTGTATGCCAACAGATTTGGCATGGATACTTTACCAGTATTAAGTTGAACAAATTCCCTTCAAGCCACACTTTAAACTTGAGATTTTAATGACCATATATGATCTTTCGCTTATGGAAGAGGCAAGGACCAACAACTGGACCTACAGCAAGTTTATACTAAAACCCCTCTACCCAAGGAAGGAAGACAACTTCCCCGTGACACAGCAAGAAGCAATGAAGTGGTACTAAGTATTGCTTAGCACTCTCAAAAAAGCAGTCTTCTTACTTTTGGATCCCATACACAGAAAATCTAGCCCTGTCCAGTAAAAACCTTGAAAAGACCCAACAAGCATCTAAAAGTAAGATTTCCGTTTGGTCAGAGAAAGTGGAATGTTCACAGGATAAGAGCATTCTTCTTCCATCAGTACTCAGAAATGACCTCATGAGGATAATTATCAAGAGTGAGAAGTGCTAACCTTGCATTTTGGAGGCTGCTAATTCAGTTTTTTAAATGGATACTAAGAAAATAATGAAAAATGGGAGCAACTGAAAAATATTAATACATTTACAGCATTGAAACTTCCTACTTTTTTCTTGCCTATGATTTTCTCTACAGTTATCCTAATTGAAGTATGTGTTAAGTTGCTTTAGTTGTGTCCAACTCTGTGCAACCCCGTGGACTGTAGCCCACCAGGCTCCTCTGTCCGTGGGGTTCTCCAGGCAAGAATATTGGAGTGGGTTACTATGCCCCCCTCCAAGGGATCTTCCTGATCCAAGGATTGAACCCACGTCTCTTATGCCTCCTGCATTGGCAGGTGGGTCCAATCCAAGAGTCAGTGGCAAATTTACCAGATGCTATCTGCAGGCAATTGCAAATAATGTTCAACATTTTTTACTTTTCAAGAAATCATAAACATATATTTAATCACATGTTAAAGAGCAACGTAAGGTATTAGTTAGAAGCCCGGAGGTGGGTTTGAAATGGTGCTGTGCTCACTAGCTTCGTGACTCCTGGTGACTATGTCATTCCTGGTGACAGACTATATAGCCTACTGCCGCTTCCCTTGGCTGATTTTAATGTGTTCCTTAGCTGTAAGAAACCATAAGTGAGGGCAGTCTTGTGGACTGTGTCCCTCCAAACACTACCAAAACATGGCATGTTCAAACATGATCTCATCCAAATCTTGTAACAATCCTAGGGAGGGGAGGTAAGAGATGGAGAACCTAGGCCTGTTGAGGTTTAGTAACTTACCAAACTCACTCAGATAGACAATCTTGGAGCTGGGACTCAGAAACAAATCTTCCAACTAAGAGTCCCAAGCTCCCGCCACGGTGCCACACTGTCTTTCACGACACAGCCATCTGAACATACAAATACTGCTCAACAGGAAGCTTCACAGAGGCTTTACTAAGTAAAATGCTTTACCATCTGATGTGATCTCTCCTTCTTCCATGCTCTCAGACACCACAGCCTCCTCCTCAGTGTCTTCTTCAAAAGATGAAAGGTCACTGGTGTGGACGGAGCTAACTGTGATGTCTGTAAGTCCATCCACATCAGAATCTATCAAAGAGAAATCTACAAGAAAATGAAACATAGAAAACAAATCGTGGTCGGAACAAAAACAGCACCCGATTCCTAAACTACAGTAACATTTTTCTGCTTTAACTGCTCAAAGAATGTCAACTTCAGAAATAACAACCTCTCACAATCAGTAACCAATATCAAATAAGGTAGAGCTGTTTTCAGAAAACACAAAGGAAAGGTTAGCCTATAAAATTAATAAAACTGATAATTCATGATGTGAATGATATACAAAAAGCAAATATTATGTAACCGAAATATTCACTAATATTTTAAAGATTAGGATATACAATTAATTGGCTTGGAATAATGTATGCAAATAAATTATGAGTTAAATTATAAGGCTTAGAGTGTCTCTGTTCATTTGCATTGTCAACTGGCACATGAGAATGAAAGGAAATATACAAATGCTTAATGCTGATCTTTTAGCAAAGAGAAAATGAGTTTTAGTTTTCAGGATTTTAAAACACAAGTAGCAAATATATTTACAAAACTTTGAAGGCAAGTTTGATGTGCCCTCAATGGACACCCTTTGTTCTTTAAACTGCTATAGTCTTTTCCAAGTTTTTACCTTCTTTTGTTCCTCCATTGGTTTTGGCTTTACTATTGGTTTTTTCTGAAGGAAGTTTTGAACATTCCACTTCTTTGTCCTTCGCTTGCTTTTCATCTTTTACTCTTTGAGCATCTTCGCTCCGTTTTGAGTGATCGGTTTTCTTTTCAGTCTTTTCCTTCTTCTCTTTCTTCCTTTCTGCCTTTTCATTGCTGTCTGGCTTCTTTTCACTTTTATCTGCTGATTTGCTTTTCTGGTCACTGCTTTCTTGTTGGGCATCCTTATTTAGCAGAACTGAACTAGTACTTTCTCTTGTGTGATTTTTCATTTCTTCAGCTGGACAAGGGGGATCACTAAGTTCTTCAGACCGAGGGGCTGCTTCCTGCCCTTCCCCTGCAGAGTCAGATGTAGATTTTTCTTTATCAGCTGTGTCCTCTGAAGTCCTCTCTTTCTCAGCACTAGTGTCAGTGCTTGCCTGAGACGGGGTTTTTTTGGACATTCTTTCACTGGTCTTGGCATTTGACGTCTCTGTCGAAGCCCTGGCAGCACTAGCTTCTTGGTTGAGAGATGTGATGGTTTCCAAGATGGACATGGCATCACTGGCCACGTTTGTACTGGGCCCGGGGGTAGGGACACCTTGGAGGGAAAGACACATTTTAGAATAAATTTGTGCAGAAGGTAAAGCCCTCTGCAGATTCAAGGCCACCTGCCACCGTCAGTTTTATGTGACATACACACATACATTTTTAGTCTTTCAGGTACTGGTGCTGAGACTGAACACACTCTCAATTCTCTACCTCTGTAATACAGAATCTTAGGCACTATGCAACCGTGAGAACAGTCTAGTTCCCAGAAAAAGAATATGTTTTCTAATTATTGTAATTATTGCCTCTACTGAAACACACACACACCCATCCACTACATTATTAAAATAACTATTATTAAAAAAAAAAAAGAACTGTTATGCCACTATATGAATATGGGTGAT
>SJYV01011213.1:105757-136565 GCA_006410875.1 Neotragus pygmaeus | reverse complement strand
TTTAAAGTTAACATAAAAAACAGTCAATTTACTGAGCCATGATCCGCAGTCCAGGTTTGTAAGTACTGAATGTTGTCGAATGAAATTAACTTTACACAGAATTTTTAGAGCAGTAGATAGGCTGCCCTTTATTATTGTTGTTTGTCATTGTTTACTGCCGCTATCGGTGATGGTGGTTAGCTACTCTTTTTCTCAATTAATAAGCAGTTTGGGAGCATCTTTTATGTACAAAGCACTGTTTTGGATTCTTGGGGATACTAAACTGAATAATACTGAGTCTTTGACCTTCTGAGGCTCAAAGCCTAATGCACAGGAAAGACATGTGAGCAGTAGTTTGATCTGATAGTTTGTATTCTAATAGACTTGTATATATCTATCTATGTGGACTACTTTTCAAGAAAGTGGCTATATTTCCCCTAATGTCTACTCCAGCTGTGTAAAGCTTGAATGTCTGCAACTTTCTTTCTTTGGTATAAAGCTAGCATAGTGTTGTAGAAAGCAATACTTGACTAGTAGTCAAAAAGTCATGTTTGAGTTGTAGCTCTGTCACTTAACTAGTGAAAACATTTTGAAGCCTAAAGAGAGAAGAGCAAGTGTGATGTCTTCTTAACATCATGAAGGGGCTTTTCCACAAAATCTTTTTGCAGCAACTGCTGTTTTTGCAGGCAACATGCTAAGTGCTTTTGAAATGGAGCAGGATCCTATGGTCCTTGCCTCCCATGTCCTCTGCCTACCTTTTGTCTGTGGAATAACTTGAGCCAAAGAATAAGTTTAATCAGAGAAGTGAGAACATGTAGAAACAAAGGAAAACAGTCAAAGGAAACCAAATAATTAGTTTGCCATTAAGCATAACCAAGGACCTTTAGTTCTTGCTCAAGGGCTATAGATAATATTCTGAGCCATATCCTGGGAGCTGTCTTATACTGAAACCCCTACCAGGTGGAAGGAGTTAACTACATGATGACCAGACTATAACCATGACATAAGCTGCCACAGTTCTGAGAACTGGTCAAGGAAATGGGAACAAACCAACCCTGAAATTGAAGATTAACTGTACTTAAAACAATCAAGATGATGTTGGTCAGACCACTGCATGACCAATTTCAAGATGACTATCAGAGATGACTGTGATGTTTTGGCATGTAGCCACCCCTCCCCACCCCTGTCCTTCTGTCTATAAAAGCTCTTGCCCCCTAAAAGCTCTTACCCCTTGATAGTCCGGGGTGGGAGGAGGGGAGGAAGTTGGCCTTTGGACAGATGGGCCCCTGTTTCCCACTCCCCCAACTGTTGGAAGCATCCAGAATAAAACTAACTTTCCTTCCCACCAACCTGGCCTCTTTATTGGCTTTTGAGTGGCAAGCAGCTGGACCCCACTTTTGGTTATTCTTTATACAGTCTCTCAGAGAATGCCATGGCACTCACATATTTTTAGATGCTCATATTTTGCACATGATGAAGTGAAGGCTCAGGAGAGTTCAGGGTAAGAGTGGAGCTGGAGTTTAAACCCCACTCTGACTGATGTCACAATTTTGCTTTTTATTCTGCTCTGAAGTGTGAATGGATAAAAAGCTAATTTGGTAAGGATCACTTTTGCTGTAGCATTTTAATTCACTTAAGGGTATAAAGGGGCTTCCCTGGTACCTCAGATGGTAAAGAATCTGCCTGCAATGTGGGAGACATGGGTTCAATCCCTGGGTTGGGAATATCCCCTGGAGAAGAGAACAGCTATCCACTACAGTATTCTGGCATGGAGAATTCCATGGACACAGGAGCCTGGCAGGCTACAGAGTGACTTTCACTATAAAAAGGGGCTTCCTAGGTGGCAGTAGTGGTAAAGAACCTGCCTGCCAGCAAGAGGTATAAGAGACTTGAGTTGGATCCTGGGTCGGGGATCCCCCGGAGGAGGAAATGGCAACCCACTCCAGTATTCTTGCCTGGAGAATCCCCATGGATAGAGGAGCCTGGTAGACTATAGTCCATAGGGTCCCAAAGAGTTGGACATGACTGAAGCAGCTTAGCATGCATGCAAGGGTATAAAGAGATGCTATAAAAATCTTTAAACAATAATTACAGAGAACAACAAATAAAGTGTTGTAAAGGAGAGGAAGGACCTCGTGAGATTTCTGTCTCTTTTAGGGGCCTTTTTTAGACCTTTCATTTCTCTTAGTATTTGTGTCTCTTCTTAAGACTGATAGTTCCCATCTCCACTGTGGTCATCTATTTATTTTGTTGTCCCTGCCACCAGACTTATATCTTGGGTGCCATGTATGGAGAATTATACATCTTTGTATTTCCAGTGCCCAGTACAATGCTTGGAACACAGTAGGTACTCAATAAATATTTGCTGGATGAATTATAACAAGCATTCATTTCATGGTCATACTAATACATATTCACTAAAGAGAAATTCTGCTGATTTACTATTATGCTGAATTTTGAGAAGTGTATAATAATGACTAGATTATCATAAAATTATGATTTTGACCATGGTTATAAAGAGAATGCTTATAAGGCAACTGAAATTGTACATAATATTTTGTGTCTACAATATGCTAGCCTGTTTTGAGTGTTTAACATTGTATTTAGTTATTTCTCACAAAAACCTTATGGGGAAAGTAGAATTATCTCTACTTCAAAAATTGGGAAAATTGAAAAACTAGGAAACAAACCCAAGTAATTCTGCTCTAAAAATTCTGTGTTAATTAGTAGGTGCAAACTATTGTATATAGAAGGGGTAGACAGCAAGATCCTATTGCATAGCACTGGGAATTATATTTGATCCTGTAATAAACCATAATGGAAAGAAATATGAACAAGAATACACACACACATGCATATGACTGAAGCACTTTGATGTGCAGCAGAAACACACACAACATTGTAAACCAACAATACTTAAATAAAATGAATTAAAAATTTTTTTAAATGGACAAAAAGTTTCTGTATTTAACAACTAGACTTTTAATCCGCATTGTTAATGAGATTTATTGTTGTTGTTACATGACCTCATAGTGGCATCTTCTAATGAAAACTCAAATCTTTTGTCTATCAACCTTCCACCAAAGGCACAGCCTCTCCATGAGGAATCCTGTGTCTTGGGAAACGGATGCTTTTGGACCTGAGCCATCTCTACTCCATCTACAAAACCCATGAGTAATTTGCAATTAACACGTTTCATTACTCATCTTAAATAATCAGGAACTCATATTTTAGATCATTTCCCCTAAAAAACGTCCAACTGCACCTCCCAGGTGACTTCCGCGCGCAGAGACCCGGCCCTGGGTCTTTGCGGACTCGCCCCGCAGCTTTCTCTCCGGCGAAACTACACTTCCCAGTGATCTGTTCGTCCATCCGCGCAAACGCAACTTTCCCGGCCCCCCGGGTGGCACCCGGAAAAGCTAAACGGCTCTTTGCAGGGCAGTGGGGCTGGAGGAAGTAAAGGACGGACCGGCGAGGCCCTCCCGCGCTCGCGCATCCCGAAATGGCTCGGAGGCAGGAAGAGCAGAGAGGGGGTGCGCCCTTGATGGCGGAAGGCAAGTCGGACGCAGAGGTTAAGCTCATTCTGTACCACTGGACGCATTCCTTCAGCTCTCAAAAGGTAAAGGCCTCGGCCGGGCGGGCGGCGCGGATCGGGTTTCAGCACCTGGACAGCTCCCGCTGAGTGCCGCCCGGGGAAGCCCGCCCACCTAGACCTCCAGTACCTCAACCCTGCGGGCGGGCGCGCCCTGTGGGGCAGGGGTGCGCCTCATATGGAGGAGCAGGGGGAATCAGTCTGAGATGGAAAGGCCGTGACTCAGGCACTGCCACTCATGAAATGCGACGGAAAACACCACTTTCGGCATTGGGGAGGGAGGCCTTGTCTCCGGGGCCTTTGGAGAGTGAGGCAGAGGGAAGCGCCTTCCGGCAACCGCGGCATCCAGGGTTCCTTCTTTTACTCTTGATTGATTCACTCTCTTCAACAGGCCAAGTGTATCTGTTTCAGGTTCTTACTATGGGGAGACACATCATAAGGTTTAGGACACAAAGAAAAGTAGTAGTGATGGAAGAGGGTGACCGTGGACTGAATATTGCCAGAATCATTCTCATTACTTATCTTTTCTAACTTGTAAGATTGAGCTGCGAGAATATGTCTCACCTGTTAATTCCAGGAACAGAGTTGAAAGGAGTGTTGAAAATATTAATAACTCAGGGAAGCACAAAAAGGCTGCTTGCTGGTATCCAGGGATGTCATTTAATTAAAAGCCTACCTGCGTTTTGGTAACCAATGTGAACTCTTCCAGGTGCGCTTGGTAATTGCTGAAAAGGCATTGAAGTGCGAGGAACATGATGTAAGTCTGCCCCTGAGTGAGCACAATGAGCCTTGGTTTATGCGTTTGAACTCAACTGGAGAAGTGCCCGTCCTTATCCACGGGGAAAACATTATTTGTGAGGCCACTCAGATCATTGATTATCTTGAACAGACTTTCCTGGATGGTAATGTTAAGGCTATTTGTGATTTCTTGGATTTACTTTCAACACAAATATATGTCTTCCCTCCCTCCTCCCATCCCTCCTCCCCTCCTTCTCTTCTTCCCTGCTTCCTATTTCCTCCCTTCCTCCCTTCCTTTTGGTTTCATGATGGTGGTTTAGTGCCAACAACCTTTTCCATTTCCATAAGCACACAAAAATGGGTCAGTAGCATAATTTGTATAAGCTAGTATGACTCCATTGAAACGATTTCATATAAACTACCAATTTTAATGTTGGAATTTCCCTTTTAAATTCATTGCAAGAAACCCTGCAGGTTATGATTTGTGGTGGTGATTTATTAGCCTTGAAGTCAGATTCATATTATTGACAGCCAATTCCATGTCAGACATTTTGTAATTTCTGTTCTAGTCAGTCTTCAAAAAAAACAAAAACAAAAACAAAAAACACCTGAGATAGGCATGGTAGATTAATTATTCCCATTTTGTACACGAGGAAAGAGAAACAGGTTGTCTAAGGTAACATAGCTGTTTTATAGCAGAATGGGCTGGAATGTAAGCCTTTCAAATCCTAACCTTCCTATTACATGGACTGTTGCTCATAGTCATTGGCACTTACACATTGTCTTCGCTTCTTCCCTAATAACAAGCCTTTCAGGTAAACTGTAGCTTTAATATTTGCCCAAGATTATACACCAGATCAACGACAGAGCTGAGAACAGAACAGAGGGCTCTTAGCTTTCAGGCTAACAACTTGTCTGAAAAAGGAACTGCATGATAAGATCCAATTACTCTTCATCTGCTACCAGTTACGTGAATGTTAATTAGGCAGGATAAAACCAGACTATAACCTCAAATTACTGGAAGCTGAGAAAGGAAATTTTAAGGCCAAAAAAAAAAGTCTGTGGTACTTAGAAGAAAGATAAGTATAGGACCTAAATAGGGGTGGGGTTTGCCCCAGGGAATTAGATTAGCAATGGCCTACCTTTATTCTGAATCTAAGTGTTTAGTTCCCTAGGATTTCAATTGGAGTTGGCCATCTATCTAAACCAAGGAGTTTAACTTGGTGTAATGAACTTATTTTTCATCCATCATTATTTGCTATCCCTTATAAGTCTAAATTCTGGGGACTGTACAGAAATGGGGGCTAATTGATTTAAGACAAATTTTCTGAATCTTGAGCTTTTTGGAAATGGATAAGTCTGTTAAATAATAATTTGTATTTCTTGGGAGAAGTGATTATAATAATGTGAATAAGACAAAATAATTGCATAAGAATTCTACTTTAAGTCATCAAAGACTTTAAAAAGATACAGCAAATGAAAATCATACTTAAATATTTTGTTTAGCATCCCTTGAACTACTATTATTAGCCTTTTCTGCCTCCTCTTCCTTACATTGTTTCTACTCTCAGATATTCAGTAATGTACAGTGTTACTTCACAGTATAGTCATGTTAATGATGATTAGGCTTTATTAAATTTTTCTTTAGGCTTTTTCTTTTTCTTTGACTATTTCATAACAAAACTGGAATGCATTCTGAGTCCTGTCCAAGGTGAATACTAAGTTCTTACTACAATTTGTTGAATCAGAGGAGAAGGCATTGTGGGCTAAACATTAAGGTGAAAATATGGAAACTAAGAACTTAATTCTGGTTGTACTGATAGAGTAAACAGACAATCAAGAATCCTAACTCTTAGTCTGAAACTTGATTTTTCTTTTTGTTCTCTTGGGAACTAGGTGTGATAGTTTTATCAGTTGCAGAGACAAAGCAATCCAAACAACTCTTATTTCACTCTTTGCTATTTCCCAAGGAGAAGAGTCATTCAGTTGGGAAGGGTTAAACAAAGGTTAAGATTAAGGGAACTAAAACCTATCTAGATGAAGTTTATCTAAAAATAAAAAACTTGTAAGCATTATCACAATGATCATTAACATAATTTATATTTATTATTAAGAATTCATGGAGGTTAGGAAAAGTGCCAGACAAGAAAGAGACAAATGTTATTCATTGATAACATGTTATTTAACATGTGTTCCCTTGACCACCTTCCCTGGTGGCTCAGAGGGTAAAGCGTCTGCCTGCAATGCAAGAGACCTGGGTTTGATCCCTGGGTTGGGAAGATCCCCTGGAGAAGGAAATGGCAACCCACTCCAGTATCCTTGCTTGGAGAGAATAGCCTGGTGGGCTACAGTCCACAAGGTCACAAAGAGTTGGACACAACTGAGCGACTTCACTTTCACTTTCTTTCTTTCCATTGACCAGCAGCATTGGTATCAGCTAGGAGCCTATTAGAAAGGCAGAATTCTAGACCCTACTGCAAGTCTCTTGAATCAGAATCTATATTTTAATAAGATTCCCAAGTGACTCATACATACATAGAAGCTTGAGAAGCAGTACTACAAATTATTTTGCATTAAGTAATTGCTTAAGCTTTAAGCAGTGCTTTAAAATACTTCTTTAAGTATGGCAGAGTTCTAGAATGTGTTGTCAAAAATTAAAAACAATATTTTTGAGTATCTTTATTAAAAGAAACCAGCATAAGTTTTACATTACTGGGGAATGTCTCTAACACTTTGAAAAGTGGATCTGTTGTGTGCTGGGCATGGTTCTTGATATAGTGTTTCTTGATTTAAGTAGAGCATTTGAGATTGTGTCATATGATAGCGCTGTGGAATGAAGGAGCACATATGGCTAGATAAGAATAATGCATATTTTCTGATGAATAAACCACCATTCTGAAGAATATTCATTTATAAATTTCTTATACCATGTTGCTTATTTAGCTATATTCTCTCATTTCACTTATCCTATGATAATTCTATCACACTTTCATTATTTCATTTACTGGCAGACCCTGTATGCACTGTGAAGTCAGAGACAGTGTCTGTTTCACTAACAACTATATTTCCAGTGCCTCGTATGGTGAATGTTCTCTAATGGGAGCTTAATAAATATTTTTGAATGATTAAAATGAATGAAATATTGAAAATAGATATCAACTTGGACAGGGATTTCTACTGGTGTTCTTTTAAGCTTCTGTTCTCTGATTTGAGTCTAACAATTCCATAAATGATTTGAATAAAGGCATAGAAATATTGTTACACTTGTGGATGTGTAAACTGCAATAGTTAAAATGATGATTAGCTTATGAAATACTTCGCATGGAACAATAACTAAGATAAAGTTTAACAAGGCTAAAAGTAGTATATGACTTTTGTTTGGAAAAATCAGCTTCGTTAATGAAGGATGGGAGCCCTGGCTTGCTAGTAAGTCACCAACAACAACCAACAATGAAATAAAAGACAAGTGTGATTTTGAGTTGTTTCAGAAGCGTAGGTTCTTTCCAGAGCATGGCTAATTGTGACCTACTACATTTGAACTCGATGGAACATGCAGCATTTTGGTCAATTATGGATGGGACTTTGAGGAAAGTTGACAAATTAGAATGAATAACACTTGAATGAATTTCATGAGGTGTGTGGTTGCCCATGGTTGGAATGAGAGGCTTTAAGTGTATCCATTCATCTCCAGAACAGAGTGTAGTAGTCAACAGGCATCGCTTTTGCTGTTATTTGTTAGTATCTTTCATTAGTCTACCAACTGAGACTGTACTAAAAATGATGGCTTGCTGGCCTGTACACTTTTCTCAATTTTTCTGTGTAATCAGTATTTACATCCTTATGCTTTTGGTATATTATAATCTCTTTTAGTGAACTTTGACATGGCCACTAGATAATAAAAAAACTGGTGAGCATTAAAAACTACAAAATAGTAGAATGTATACTATTTATTATTGTCAAATAACTCACTGGTAACCTGGAATCAAGGGTGTCATATGGTAAATATTGAATTTTGGTAACAATATGTTATATAACAGTTCTCTGAAGATTATATCCCACGTCTTATGTCCATATATGTCATTTTGAATATTCTTAGGAAAAGAATTTGTTTTGGAAAGAATCCAAGTATCCTGATAGATTAAAGGATCACATGTTAAGTCCAATTAGGAAATGTAAATTTATTTTATAAATACAGTTTTATCAATAGAAAATTAATTCAGATTTAAAAAATAATATTAATTCTGAAATTACTGTTACTTTAAATAATAGTTATTTATGTAAAGGAACTTCCAATTATTGTTAAGGTCATAGAATAAATAATTTTATGTCTGTCAATAAAAGGCTCTCATATATAATTGAGTAACATTACATACTTTTTAGCACGTCTTCTGAAACTGCAAATTAGCTCCAAGTGTGTAACTGAATGCAGAGAAAGTATGGTATATGGTAAGGAAAAGAGGAGTCTTTAAAACTCCTGATTATGTCAATGAAAGTGGTTTTAAAAAGTAATTAAAAAAACTTTCTGTGATTTGTTCAGTTTTAGTGGATGCTAGGCTCCTCTGTCCCTGGGCTTCTCCAGGCGAGAATACTGGAGTAGGTTCCATGCTCTCCTACAGGGGACCGTCCCGACCCAGGGATCAAACTTGCATCGCCTATGTATGTCTCCTGCATTGGCAGGCAGGTTCTTTACCACTAGTGCCACCTGGGAAGCTAAACTCTTTTTATTGTTTGCTCTTGGGGAAACTGAATGTAATTTTAAAAAAAATCGCCCAGGGCCATTCTTAGTCTACTCAGCAATACAGGGACTTGAGGATATATGGAGCAGATATCACCAGTTAAATGGATTGCACTATGATTTTATCCTTTCCTTCTGATTTCAAATTTTGTGCTTTTGTTTTCTCTCCTTGTGTATCGCATCTTTCTGCTTTGTGTCTATCTGCTTGTTTCTGATTTGCTGCCCAAATTTAGTCTTGCCTTTGTCCCTACTCAGTGCTTCTACAAAGCCAGGTCTTATGCCAATGTATTTGTCTGTTCTTCCAGCTTCGTCACTAATCCTGGCTTCCACTACTGCAACCCTCCTCCCCAGTGCTGGAAACTTCTTTTATTGCTTTTTCTTTAAAATCCTCTGACTGTCTCTCCTGCCCCTGTAACCCTTCTGTTGTTTTCTCACTCTGACCAAGATAGACCCAGAAAAGATTTTCTTTTTTAAGTATCATAACAAAAGTGCTTTATGAAAGAACTGGAAAATAAAAGAAGATGAGAATGAGAGGGAAGATTTTCTGTATCACTCAAAGGAAATTCCCAATTGTGTTTTGAAAAAACTCTTTTTCCAGAGGCAGTTGTCTGTTGCTGATTTGTTGCTGGTGTCAGGAAGGTGCTGGTGGTACATTGTCAGGTGGACAGGGTGTCCTTGAAGAGAGAAAGTGAACTTGGAAAAGAACATGGGTTCAGTGGGTGTCCGAGCCTCTATCTGACAAAGTTGTCTTAGGAGATAGTTATATAGTTCATGGCGCACTGAATAGATTATTTTCAGGTGTTCAAACATTTGGATGCAGACTTGGCCAGATGGACCTTTCCCAGAAAGCAATTAGACATTATTTTTCCTGCTCTCATTCTCTTTCCAGGAAGGAAGTGGTATGCTCTTCTGAAGTCAAGCCCCCAGCCTGGCCCCACAAAGCAGCCAGAGCCAGTAGCCATAAATTTAACAACCTGGGAAGCATTTTAAAATGCTGCATCATTTATGGTTATTAACCTGTGGTTCTTAAACCCCCCAGAGCAGTGGTTCTTAAACTTTAAGGTTTCAAGGACCCTTTGTGTTAGAAGTTAATGAGGACATTTGAGAGAGCTTTTGTTTATATGGGCTATCTATCAATACTTATCAAATTAGAAATTGAAATTGAGAAAAGTTTAAAATACAAGAACATACAAGTCTCATATCCCGTTAACTGTCAGAGCGATGGAGTTCTTACACATTGTATAACCTCTGGAAAATACCATTGTACACTCAAGAGAGGTTAAGAGTGAAAAAGCAATGAACATCTTAGTATTACTATAAAAACAGCTTCGATTTGTAGACCCTCTGAGGATGTCTTCAGGAAGCCCAGGGATTTTCAGAACATACTTTGTGAACTGTTACCCCTAGTGGTCTGTGAATAAAATCCAGGAGATTTACTATCTTAGAGGGGGAAAAAAATTACATCTTTGTTTTTCACTAATTTCCAAAAGAAATGGATCGTTTCCTTCATTTCCAGTGTAGGCAGAATTCAAAGCAGTATCAGAAATGCTTATGACTTCGTTCATATGTTCGCATGACTGTGATGTGTTAATAGCTTTATTGTTATTGCAGATGTCTTAAAATATCACTTATGCCCCTCACTACATTGAAATTATTGTAATTATTAGATCTGCTGCTAGATCTTTTTCATGTGTTAATAAGACACCCATAGTACTATTTTATCATTTAAAGTTACTCTGATAACATACTTTAATATAATCAATTTTCTTTGCAATCCTTTGTATTTTATGCATTTAAGACCATTATTTTGGAAGTCAGTGGCAAACAAAAAGTTAAGAACTCTTCAGAATTTCAAGCACCTTAGAAAGCCTCCAGTCTGTTATTCTCATGGGAATGTCTCCTGTGCATTACTGGGGATACTGGTGACATTCTGAGATCCTGAAAGGTCAGTAAGAAAGTGTGATCTAGTTGGACAAAGCCACAGTTTATGAGCGGTTTGCAGCTGACATGTGATCCTTGGTCATTCTGATGCAGACTTCAGAACTGGAGTCGCTAGCAGGGAATTAGACATTTGCCCACTGAGGAGTAATCATCTGTTTTTCTTAGAGAGTCAGAAATAGCCTATTCACTTAAAAGCTTGTTCTTCTTGCCTGCAATGCTCTGCAACCAATTCTGAATTGTCAGTGAATGAGTGAATGAGTGAATGAGTGAATGAGTGTAGGATGCTCAAAAGGATTCTAAATTAAATAAATAACCCAAACTAAATAAGTGAATAAGCAAAAAGAAATGTATAGAGTAGAGGCTGTTCTTTTCAACCATTGGATTAATAAGCTTTTGGGCACATTTTTAGAGGCAGTTTGAGAGTTAGAAGTGGGAATTGGTTCTGCAGGAACTTAGCCCTGGCCTCTGGATCACGTGATGTGTCTTTATTTTTCTTGGATAGTCTCTGAAAAGTATACCCTTCGAAGATGTTATGATGATGTAATACAACAGAGCACTGCATTAGGAGTTCATGACTTTGGTTCTTGTTCTGCCTCTAATTAGCTGTGGGCTCTTGGGAGAATGTCTTAGCCTCTATATGTCAGTGTCGTCATTAACTGCTCCAGAGCTTCTCCAGCTCAAATATTCCTATAGCTAGCAATTTGGGGACATATTCATTAATTCATTTATTAATTGAAATTTATTGAACACCTTCTATCAGTCAAACATTGTATTAGGCAGCTGGGGATTCAACAAAGAATAGTACATGATCCCTACCTTTAGGAGCCTATAGTTGAGAGTTTAACCAGCAAATGAAGATTTATGTGAAACCCACTTTCCAGAGATAAAATACCAGAATTTCCCAGTGAATTCCATGAAGACTAGCCATTCACATTCACACAGCATCAACAGGATCACTCTTTTTTTAAAAAAATATTTTTAATTGGAGGATAATTGCTTTACACTATTGTGTTGGTTTCTGCCATATACATCAACAGGATCACTCTTGGTATGCACTGGAACCTCAGAAGGTGTGGTCCCTGATCATCTTTCTATAATGGGCCTTGATTCACTTAATCAACATTTACCAATGGCCTAAAATGAGACCTCGGTTCAGATCATGGGTTGGGAAATTCCTCTGAAGAAGGGGTAGCCTACCCACTCCAGTATTCTGGGGCTTCCCTGGTGGAAAGAATCCACCTGCAATGCGGAAAACCTGGGTTTGAAATGGCTACCCACTCCAGTATTCTAGCCTGGAAAATCCCATGGACAGAGTAACCTGGGAGGTTACAGACCATGGGGTCACAAAGAGTTGGATATGACTGAGCGACTAAGCAGACACGAACTGTATGAGGCACTGTGCTGGACTCTGGATCATATGTTCTTTGCCCTGAAGGAGTTCATAGGGCAAAAAGATACAATAACTAATTAAAGTGATAAGAGTTATAAAGGAGTTCGTACCAACTATTTTTTGTGTACAGAGGAAGGCACACTTGATCTAGTCAGATGTTGGTAGTTGTGGGAGGTTGGAGAAGGTTTCACAGAGGAGTTGGCATGAAAATCTGGACCTTGAGAATAGTGATTTGCGAGTTGGAGAAGTCTGATCATGGTTTGGAATCTGGTCTAAGACATCAGTTCAGTTCAAGTTTTGAATGTTGAGGCTGGAAAAATATCATCCTTTACCTCCCTTCACATAATACTGAAAATGTTAATGATGAGGGGGCTGGTATTTTTCTTTTTTGCTTTTGGTTATAACGTCTCATTTGTAACTTTTTCTTCAATGTTTGTGTATGTGTTTGTATGTATATTTTAGAAAAAACACCCAGATTAATGCCTGATAAAGGAAGCATGTATTACCCACGGGTCCAGCATTATCGAGAACTACTTGACTCTTTGCCCATGGATGCCTATACACACGGCTGCATTTTACATCCTGAGCTAACTGTGGACTCCATGATCCCAGCTTATGCAACAACAAGGATTCGCAGTATGTAGAGATCTTAAAGACCTGCAATTCTGCCTCATGTTTCTTTTCATTCAGTTTTGACACCCAGCACATCTCAGGAAGACCCGGGGGCAGGATTGTTGAGTTTGCTTCATGGACATGCATGTTACACATTGGTCCATGTACCAGGCAGATGAATCTGTGCTTCACCTGTTTGGCTGGACATTTATTGTTTTTAGGATCTGATTTTCCAGCTCTTGGCCTTGAGGACCAAGCATAGATAAAACTCAGAAGAGTGGCCTGTGGAAGAGTAAAGAATGTAACGTGTTTATAGGGACAGACAGACTAGGAATCAGAAAAGCTGCTGTCTGCCGGCAGTTATGGGCAAGGGAGTTCACATTTCTGGTCCTTTAGTTTTGTTTCATTATGTGAAGCCTGTCTTATCGTTACTCTGCCTCTAAGTTCAGTGACTGGCGATCCACTGAGGTTGAGCTGTGACCACTAGCTCTCTCCTTCCTCCTGTCCTGAGCGTAGGGATGGGTCAGTGTGTGGGATGAGGAGCAGGAGGTGTGCTCCGTGGCCCAGGGGTGGGAAGGGAAGGGGCCGTGGTCTACTGACGAGTGACCAGGAGCACTCACACTCAGATCTCCAATTCCACCAAGCACGCTCTTCCCATGACATCATGCCTCGCCTTTAGAGTTCTCTTACGCTGCTTTCCTTTCTTTCTGATGCCCTCCTCCTCAGTCTGCTCCCGTTCCCCGCTCTCACTCCCTCCATCTTTCTCGTTTCTCTCACCTTCCTTGTGTTCCTCCTCCTCTTCCTCATAAATACCCATCATATGGCTTGAAGCAAGTATTCTGACCGTAGTTCTATCATCCAGAATAAATATTTCTCTAAATAATGCTTTTTCCTTCCCTTCACAAAAAAAGTTTATTACGGAAGACTTGAAAGGTACTGAAAAGTAGGACAACTATTCTGCACTTAGCACTCACGGTGTGCTGGACTTGGCTCTAAGCACTTTCCAAGGTGCCTCTTATTTCATCCTCAACCTGCATGGCAGATAGTCTCATATTTAAAGGTGAGGAAACCGAGGCACAGAGAGGGGGGAGTCTGGGGCAGAGAGAGGGCGTGACCCCCAGCGCGTATGCTCTTACCATCAAGTTTCCCTACTTCTCCTTGTTTCTTATATGGAAGGGAGGAAATAATTTTCTGTTTCAAAACTGATTTTATCATCAGGCCAAATTGGTAACACGGAATCTGAACTGAAAAAACTTGCCGAAGAAAACCCAGATTTACAAGAGGCGTACATTGCAAAACAGAAGCGACTTAAGGTAAGTAAACCCGGCTGTCCTCAACTGACATCTGCTATTTGTGTTAAATAGTCCACTTTTTGTAAAGTATTGCTATTTCTTAGAATATCTTCTACTAAATATCACAAATCATCAGTGCACATGTTACTTTTGGCTCATGCTCTGCTTTTAGAAAGAATTTTTCTTTATTAGATTTGATATTCAGACCTAACTACAATTGCTTGCGGAGCAGATATTGCTCATGCTGGTTGCCAAGGCAAGTTATAAAATGTAAAAGCAGGTTAATAAAATATCATAGGAATCTGTCATTTCAGGTGTTTTGCACTTTGAGTCAGCTGGACTTCTGTTTATGACTTTTTATACCAATAAAGCAATCAGCGAATTTTTTAAAATACTGTATATCTTCTCCTCACACCTTTCAGTTTTTTCCTTTTTACCTTTTGATCACCTTCACCCATTCCTCCTATCTTACCTCCTGCCTCTGGCAACCACTGGTCTATTCTCTGCATCTATGGGCTTAGTTATTTGTTTTTAGATTCCACAATTAAGAGAGATCATATGGTATTTGTCTTTCTCTGTCTGATTTATTTCACTTAGCATAATTCTCTCAAGGTTTAACTACATTGTTGTAAATGGCAAAATTTTTATAGCTGGAAAATATTCCATTCTATATATATACATCACAATTTTGAAAAATCTGTTCATCTGTTGATGAACACTTAAGTTGTTTTGCCTATTGTAAATAATACTGCAAGGAACATGGGATTGGAGGATAAGCTTTCCAATGTTGTGTTGGTTTCTGCTGTACAACAACGTGAACCAACCATAAGGATGCACATATCCCCTCCATCCTGAACCTTCCTCCTACCCCCTACCCCATTCCACCCTCTGGGTTGTTACGGAGCACTGGGTTGAGCTCCCTGTGCTATGCACTAGATTCTCATTAGCTGTCTCTTTTACATATGATAATGTGTACGTTTCAATGCTACTCTCTCAATTCATCCCACCCTCTCCTCACCTGCTGTGTCCACAAGCTTATTCTCTGTGTCTCTATTCCTGCCCTGGAAATAGGTTCATCAGTACCATTTTTCTAGAATCCAGATATATGCGTTATTAAGAATTAACGTTTTTGTTTTTCTTTGACTAAATACCCAGAAGTAGAATTGCTGGATTGTATATTAGTTCTATTTTTAATTTTTTGAGGAACCTCTACACTATTTTCCATCATGGCTGTACCAGTTTACATTCCTGCCAATAGAACACAAAGGTTTCCTTTTTTTCACATCCTTGTCAACACTTAAAGTTTTTGTCTTTTTGATAATAGTCATTCTAAGAGGTGAAGTAGTATCTTACTGTGGTTTTGATTTGTTTTCCCTGATGATTAAAAATGTTGAGCATCTTTTCATGTACCTATTGGCCTTTGCATATCTTTGGAAAAATGTCTATCTAGATCTTCTGCCCATTTTTAAATTGAATTGTTTACTGGCTATTGAGTTATGTGTGTGTGCATGCATCAGTCATGGTCAGCTCTTTGCAATCCCATGGATTGTAACCCACCAGGCTTCTCTGTCTGTGGGATTTCCCCGGCAAGGATAAGGGGATGGGTTGCCATTTCCTACTCCAGAGGATCTTCCCATCCCAGGGATTGAACCTGGCAGATTCTTTACCAGCTGAGCCACCAGGGAAGTCACACATTTCTGACCCCTCAGTTATTCATTCATTGAATACTGCTGAATTTCCATTCTTAAACTTCCTTTGTGGTCCAATGGTTGACTCTGTGCTCCCAATGTAGGTGACATGGGTTCAATCCCTAGTCAGGAAAGATCTCACGTGGCATGTAACACGGCCAACAAAGCAAAACAAAATCAGCACAACCATCTTCAGGACTTCTCTGGCTCTCCAGGGACTGAGACACTGCATTGCCAATGTAGAGGTTAGGAGCTCCATCCCTGGTTGGGGAACTAAGATCCCACACGCTGCTAGGTGTGGCCAAAAGATTTTTTAAAAAATTAAAGAAATTCCATTCTTGAATGGGACATGAAAGGAATCTCTCTTTTTTTTAAACTTTTTATTTTGTCCTGGGGTAAAGCTGATTAACAAACAGTGTCGTGATAGTTTCAGGTGAACAGCAGAGGGACTCAGCCATATATATGTGTGCATCAGTTCTCCCGCAAACTCCCCTCCCAGTGAAAGGAGTCTCTTTGTGCCCTTCATATTCTTTTTCCTCTCTGATCCTTCGGTCCCACAGGAGTTGCCAGTGGACAGTAAGTCTGGCCCCTGGGGTAATTTCACAGCCAGGGCGTTTTCCCTCAGGTTTGCTTTTGCTTTAGTTATTCTGTTTCTACTCATTGTCTAGAATAAACAGACTCCCACTGTGTAAAAATTTATATCTTCTCTGCTCGACACTGATTATTTTTACAGGCATAAATAACCTACTTAGTTATTTTTGTTAATTAGTCAAAGCTCCTTGACCATGACAATGTCAAATATTTGAAGAAAATTCTTGATGAATTGGAGAAAGTCTTGGATCAGGTTGAAACTGAGTTGCAAAGAAGAAATGAAGAAACCCCAGGTAGGTTCTCATTTGTGTTCTTTTTGTCTTTTTCTGTACACCAGGGGTATTTATGGGACCATTCTTAGATTTCACCCAAAACATTCTGTAACCTATTTTTAACTGTTAGTACTCATGGACAGTTTGACTTATGATAGCAACAATAATACTGAATTCAACACAACCCAGGTGTCTAGTTGTAATTGAACTTATGTGAAATACAGCCATTGAAGAATTTTTTTTGCACAGCTTAAGTTATGGCTGTTAGATTCCTACCTGGCCTGTTTCACAAGTTTTAATTACAGTGGTTAGTTTGGGAGTGTTCTACTTGCTAGAATATTCCCTCTAGTTTTTTCCTTAGGTGGGGAAATTGAAGTATAACATGGGTAGGCTTCCCAGGTGGCATTAGTGGTAAAGAACCCACCTGCCAATACTGAACACATGAGACATGGGTTCAATCCCTGGGTCAGGAAGATCCCTTGGGGGAGGACATGGCAACCCACTCCAGTATTCTTGCCTGGAGAATCCCATGGACAGAGGAGCCTGGGGCAGGGAGAGGTGGGGGCTACACTCCATAGGGTTGCGAAGAGTCGGACGGACGCAACAGAAGTAACTTAGCATAATGTGGGAGTGAGCCTGTGAGTATGTGCAGGCTGGCTGGTGAGCACCCGTCTTCCATGCCTGTGAAAATGAATTAATGATGAAGCCCAAGTGCAGACACATGGACTGTTTGCACTGTTCTGACTGACCACAAAGTTGAAGACCATGTTACCTGCAACTTGCTTCACAACAGGGATTTTCTTCTGTTTTAAATAAGTAACAATTAACAAAAGCAGCAACTACTGAGTGACATTTTAGACCCAAGCTTATAGATTTTCCTCAAGTACACGTGTCATTTTTTTTAACCCAGGAGGAAATATCTGTTAACTCTGTTGGCTTGGAGGCTTGATAGACAGGCTTTGAGCTCAAGTAGCTCTAGTGGCACCTAGGGACCCGGGGGCCTGTCAGGTGTCAAGCAAGTGTCCCTTAGCTTTGGGATGGATTATTTTGATGTGGACCATTTTTAAAGTCTTTATTGAATTCATTACAATATCACTTTTGATTTATGTCATGATTTGTTTTTTTCTTTGGCTGAGAGGCATGTGGGATCATATATTCCCCGCCAGGGATTAAGCCTGCACTCCCTGCTTTGGAAGGTGAAGTCCTGTAGCTTGGGATACATTTTCACGTGCCCCGCCCCCCACCCATTTTTTAAGTATAGAATTACTCGCTGAGTGTGATTGTCAAGAAAATGTACCATGGCCTTCATCTTTTGCTATACTCACCCTTGCCCTCAGCACTAATAGCAGAGATGCCAACCAGAGTCTGTACAGTGCATGGATGTGTACTCAGTAACTCAGTCATGTCTGACTCTCTGTGACCCTATGGACTGTAGCTCACCAGGCTCCTTGTCCATGGCATTCTCCAGGCAAGAATGCTGGAGTGGGTTGCTATGCCCTCCTCCAGGGGATCTTCCCAATCCAGGGACTGAACCCGTGTCTCTTTAGGTCTCCTGCACAGGGAGGCGGGTTCTTTCCCACCAGCACCACCTGGAAAGCCCTGTCGGTACAGCGCCTGCCCCTAACCTGCCGTGTCCCTTTCTCCATTAGAAGAAGGCCGCCAGCCGTGGCTGTGCGGGGATTCCTTCACCCTGGCGGACGTATCGCTTGCTGTTACACTGCATCGACTGAAGTTCCTGGGGTTTGCGAGGAGAAACTGGGGAAATGGAAAGCGACCCAACTTGGAAACCTATTACGAGCGTGTCTTGAAGAGGAAAACATTTAACAAGGTTTTGGGACATGTCAACAATATATTAATCTCTGCGGTGCTGCCAACTGCATTCCGAGTGGCCAAGAAAAGGGCCCCAAAGGTTCTTGGCACCACCCTTGTGGTTGGTTTGCTTGCCGGAATGGGATATTTTGCTTTTATGCTTTTCAGAAAGAGACTTGGCAGCATGATATTAGCGCTTAGACCCAGACCAAATTACTTCTAGGTGGGTGGGATCTAGTGGTGGCCATTCATCCAGCCATTCAGCTAGACCCTTCTCCACTCTTCCAGGTCCAGGGAAGAATGACCCCGGGCAACTAGTAAAAAGCATAATTGACTTTACTCTTTGGCTAGCTTATGTGAGAAAAGGAGTTAACAAAGATGTTTTTGTGCGCTGGTAACTCTGACAGGACTTATTTGCAAACCTCTTCTAATTCATCCTTAAAACATGCACAAAGTCAAGACAAGTGAATACTGACAGGTAGAGGAGAGACCTTTAACTCAAAATTCCAGTTCAAGTTCTGGGTTATTTGGGGGGAGAACATTATTATTATGAACAGACAGTAATGATAACCTATGATTGCCCATAACTCTTCATCTGAGACTATCTGGGTGTGTTGAATAGTTTGCAGTATTTTCTCCTAGAATTCAGAAATCATCTTTGTTACTCAACCCAGGTGTTCAGACAGCAGAAGGGCACAGCAGTGTTTCCTACTCTCACCTTTAGGCTGAAATAAGGGAGGCAAAGGGACAAAGGAGGGGGAAAAGGGAGGACAAAGTCTATATAATGATGGCAATGGAATGCAACCTCCACGTGCCTCCAATGCCATTCATGGCTGCCTGTCCCCTTAGTAAACATTACATTTGACTGCTTGTGGTTACAGCGTATGTATCCTCGTGTAACCGAGGACCTTGGAAAAAGAGGACTAGAGAGTCATTGGGGGGGAGTTGGCTGGAGAAAACTCTGGGCTTTAAATTTACAGCACCTCACCTTAGTGTTAATTTTAAATGCACATAAATCAGTCATTAATAAAATTAACTGCTTATCTATTTGGGCAAGAGATACCTACTGGAACATGTCTTGATTAACATTTACATGAAAATCTTAAATGACACTAAAGTTTCTTCTTGGTTCCGCAATTTGAAGGTACCTATGAGATGACAGTCCCGTGGACTGTTGCAAACAGTCACTGGAAGCCTTGGCCTCTCCTGCCCTTTTGTGCACACAAGTGACATTTAGGTGAATGTCACAGGTAGTCACTGACATGGCATGTGGCTGGGGAGGGGATAGTTTGATGATCTGGGAGTGATAAGTAGGCTCATTCTTCATGTGGAGAGGCTGGTGGTATGTTAACACAAAAATTATTGTCTAAGCCTTGCATCATTTATTGTCTTCAACAGAACCTTAAAAGATTACAGGGAGCGAGAAAGTCTAGTCTTGGTCCTTGGCAATGAAACACCAGGGAGATGAAATAAGTCAATAGATAGTGATTCCACCTACATTCATTCATGTATGTCTTGGCTCTGTGGGGGGTGCCTCAGTCCATCTGGAAGGGACAATTCCAGTATGTCCCATCAACAACAATGGGGTTTGTGCTCAGGAAAAATCTTTACTGGTGACGGGAAGGTGGAGTTTCTCTGGAGTTGGCCAGAAAGACATGGGGAGCAGTGTTGGGTCTTATGGGAAGTATGCGTAATGAACAGAGCTAAGGTTCCAGCAAACAGCAAAAGCTTGCTTGGACTGCCTCAGATCGACTGTGCAAATGGCTAAAGAATGTACCGATTTTTCCACTAATAAGAAACAGTCCTACTTACTAAACAATGACTTTGATGGTAAAGTGACTCTATAATTCATGTATCAGTTGCTTCAGAAAAGCTTGATGAACTCGATATTCCCTATTGACAAAAAATTAATAAAATGTCCAGTGTAAACTCCATCCAACAAGAATTAACAGACTGGCAGCTTTTATAATGTCTTGATTTTGAGCCTTATAGAGTTGTATAGAGTGTTTAATTTTGTTGCTGGGACATTCCAATCCATGTATTCATAAAAGAGCCGCAAAGCTGATCATTCAGTAGTTCAGAGTGTTTCAGAGTTCTTTATGTCATCCTAAAATATGCAAGAATCCAGACATGAAGAAATCAAAACTGGATTTTTATAAAAATCTACAAAGGCAAAGGGTTGTTGATTAAAGATTTTAAGGTCATTGCTGGCTTTTACTTACAATTTATATTATTACGATCAGTAGAAAAGTTAATGAAAGTATTTGTGATTTTCAGATTAAATTTCATTGGAAATAGGCTTCTGTCACATTTAAAGGGGATGCATTTGTGGCGATTTCTTGGATACCCTTGTTTATACTTTTAAGATATTTGTTTAGGAGTATGATGACCACTAGGTGTCGCTGTCCCTCCAGTAGTTTGAGATTGGGCTTTCTCTAGGTTCAGCAAGCCTTCTGAATGTTTCAAGGGAAGATAAACATTAATGACCTTAGTTTTGGAGATGAGGGAATCTTCATCAGATCATTCATCTGTAAAAGAGCTCGAGGCACATGTAGTATTGATCTGTAATGCTTGGAAGGGATAACTGTACCACACAATGTCAAGCTAAAGAGCTGAACATATCCTATTAGCAAAATAGGCACTTTTACATATTTTGTCTTTCATGATCATTAGTAGACTGGCCAGTGTGTTCAATTTAATTTCCAAAATTTGTGTAAATACCACAATTAGAAAAATGCCTGAGGTACTACATTTACATTGGCTATTTATGTCTTAACACAAATACTATTTTATTGTTATTGCTGTTATATGCCTTTTGGATCCACTTTCCTTAATTGAAGATAGTTGTAAATTGCTTGCTCGATTTTTAGTAATTATTGATATTGACACCAGAGCTGTAGATTTTTTGGTGTTGTTGAATGTAATAGAGATCAAGATACTATTCTGCCTGTAAGATCAATAAAATTAATTGGAAAATAAACATGTATACTGAAAGTACTAATTTTGTAATCTTTTTAAGAAATTGGATTGTGCTTTTCATTTAATGTCAAAGCATAATGTCATAATTAAAGTAAGCAAAGTCAGTTATTAAATATATTTAGTTATAGGATGTTTTATTTGTAACATAAAAATTACTGACTTGATTTACTTAAATATAGATAATTTTCTGGTTAAAATGAATGGTGGCTTAAATAGTAACATATTTGATACTGATTATTAAAGGAATTTTTGCAGATAGTTACCTGATAAGGTACGAAGCATGAAAGTGAAAAACGCAATTTTTTTTTTTTCAGAACAGTTTTGTTATATGTTTGTGTGCGTGTTCAATTGCTTAGTCATGTCCTATTCTTCTCTGCCCTGTGGACTGCAGCCCACCAGGTTCCTTTGTCCGTGGAATTTTCCAGGCAAGAATAGTGGAATGGGTTGCCATTTCCTTTCTAGGGAGTCTTCCTGACCCATGGGTCAATCCCGCATCTCTTGCATCTCCTGCACTGGCAGGTGAAGTCTTTATACCTGGGAAGTCACATGTTTACTTTCTTTCAAATATAACTTTTTATGATATTTATGTATTCCTTTTATTGAATCAAGGATTATGAATAATTCAAATTACTATCCATATTTCTAATCTTGTTGAGCTTAGCCATTATTCTAATCATTAAATAGAAGTTGAATGCTACTTTTGTTTTACATTGAACAAAACCAACTGAGTAAGAGTCAAATTGACCTCATTTTCCCTGAGTTTGCAAATAAAAGGCAACAATCTTGAATGTCATGGAATGTCAGGTGCCTATACCACTCTATAGTCTGCTCAGAAAGAAAAAAACACTTTAAGGACAGAAAAATCAAATTAATACAATGAATAAATTAGTATTTAGACATAATCTTCATCTTGTTTGTGCTAAATATTTGGCCTGTTTATACTGTTGTTTTCTACTTAGTCCTACCAGAATGTCTTGATTTTCTGATTTTCCAGAACACCAGTGATTTGCTCAGTAGGATGCCTGCGTGCATATCTGCATGCTAAGTCACTTCAGTCATGTCCAATTCTTTGCGACCCTGTGGAGTGTAACCCACTAGGCTCCTCTGTCAATAGGATTCTTCAGGCAAGAATACTGAAGTGGGTTACTAAGTAGGATAGTAGATTCCAAATCAAGTGATGAAGTGTAATTTCTAAGAGGGGATAATAGTTTTGTTTTAAATCATGTATTACATTATGAAAATGAGGAGAGGGAGAGAGGAGAACTCATGTTATGGGTTAGGAAGGCAGTACACTGATGAAAACAGTATACTGTCTTACTTGTGCCTGAGTTGAGCCCTCGATTTTGTTTTGGAAGATTGACATGTGTGTCAGGAGGCCATGGTGCACAGCAGGCTATGAGGTGCAAGGCAACACTACCACGTAGCGTTTGCTACATCTCATGCCCACCATGGACCTTAATATCCTCTGATTCAAGTAAGGTGGCATATCTCATCCATGGTGCCTTGTCATAAAACTTTGGGAAGGATAGACTTTTTTTTTTGTCTTAAGCCTTTACTTTGAAAAGTGAAAGTGAAAGTAGCTCAGTTGTGTCCGACTCTTTGCGACCCTGTGGACTATGCAGTCCATGGAATTCTCCAGGCCAGAATGCTGGAGTGGGTAGCCTTTCCCTTCTCCAGGGGATCTTCCCAATGCAGGGATCGAACCCAGGTCTCCCTCATTGCAGGTGGATTCTTCACCAGCAGAGCCACAAAGGAAGCCCAAGAATACTGGAGTGGGTAACCTATCTCTTCTCTAGCAGATTGTCTCAACCCAGGACTCGAACCAGGGTCTCCTGCATTGCAGGCAGATTCTTTACCAACTGAACTGTCAGGGAAGCCCAAAGCCTTTACTTTATTCATTATTTATATACTGGCTACTTAATTACAATGTACTGTCTTTGAATTTCCTTACTAAGAGAAACCAATAATATGGGTAAAAATATAGAGATGTTAATGCAATGTAGTTCAAAGGGTCAGGTAATTTTTCAAGCATATGGGCAGCATGTATAAGTCTTTGTATTATGAGATTAAGGTGTCCTTTGAATATAAGTTTCTGATATTCAATAAAGTCAACACAAACACATCATCAAATAGTCATCCTGTTAAAAATATAATGAAGATATACTTTCAGAAAATCTGTATTTACTAAGTTCAATGCTCAAAAGAAAGGAAAGGTTTGCATTTAGAAAGTTAAATGAACTAAAATTTATTAGCACTAAAAGCACTAAAAAGTTGTAGAAATAGTCACCAATTCTTCTCATTTCTCCACTCATTTCCTTTCAGTCTTCCCTTCAAAAATAGCATCTGCAGAGCATGACTATTAACAGCTTACCAGAGAGTAACCTACCAGAGATATTAGATGTCAAGCAGTGAATAAAGTCCCTGGAGGTCCATTCCAGGCAGAGTGGCAGGTCTCCTGAACACCTCGTTAAGCACCCAGGTGGCCCATGCCCTAGTGAAAGCCCTGAGGTAGGCCTGGGCTTTTCAGTCTCGGCACTGTTGATGCTGCAGGATGCATCATTCTTGTTAGACCTGTTTCAGTGTTGTAGGCTGTTTAGCACTCTCCCTGACCTCTATCCACTAAATGCCAGTAACTCTCCTTTGCTCCCCTGCTGTGTCAACCAAAACTGTCTTCAGGTATTTCCATGTGTTATCTGGGGGAAAGTCACCTCCTGACAAAGGCCGCTGCTCTGTACCCACCCCGTGTGCGCGTGTGCTAAATCACTTCCGTCACGTCTCTGTGACCCTGTGGACCGTAGCCCCCAGGCTCCTCTGGAGTCCATGGGATTCTCCAAGCAGGACACTGGAGTGGGGTTCCCTGCCCTCCTCTACGGGATCTTCTTGGCCCAGGGATCAAACCCGCGGCTCCTGCGGCTCCTGCGTTGCAGGCAGATTCTTTTCCGCTGACCCACTGGGGAAGCCCCGCACCCGCCCTGATAAAGTCCAAAAACAAAGCCTTGACAAGACCTGCAGGGAGGACAGGTTTTGGAGGTTGAGTCCTGTCAAATTAGAGGTGCTTGGGGAGCATCATGGGTTTCCACTTATCCACTATAACAGCTTCCCAACCCCCTGGGCTGTGGACTGGTGCTGGTCTGTGGCCTGTTATCAACTGGGCTGCAAAGCAGGAGATGAGTGGCCGGTGAGCAAGCCAAGTGAAGCTTCCTCTCTTTACAGAGTTGCTCCCTCTCGCTTGCATTAGTGCCTGAGCCCTGCCTCTTGGCAGATCAGCGGCGGCATTAGATTCTTATAGGAGCACAAACCCTACTGTGAACTGCACATTTGAGGAATCCAGGTTACGTGCTCCTTATGAGAATCATCCTAAAACCATCCACACCCTCCTACCAGCGCCCTGTCCATGGAAAAGTTGCCTTCCGTGAAACTGGATCCTGGTGCCTAAAAGGTTGGGGACTGCTGCCCTATAACAAAGCATTAAACTGAACCTATACAATATAAAGGTTATTAGCCAGTAAATGAACTGCCTACTAGAACAAGTCAAAGTACTTTAAAGGAAACATAACAGAAAAGATCCAGAGTCTATAATATATCACTAACAACATCCAGTGCACAGAAAAAAAAATTACCAGACATGCAAAAATCAGGAAAATAAGGCCTATATAGTCAATCAAAAAAAAGTAATTGTAAATAGAAACAGAATGTGATGTGACTCAAATGTCAGAGTTAGCAAAGATTTTAAAGCAGCTAAAGACCAATATATGCTTAATTCTTTTAATGGAATTAAAGGAGAATGATGGTTCAGTGGTAAAGAATCTGCCTGTAATGCAGAGATGCAAGTTTGATCCCTGGATTGGGAAGATCCCCTGGAGGATGGCATGGCAACCCACTCCAGTATTCTTGCCTGGAGAATCCCACAGAATGAGGATTTTGGTGGGCTATAGTCCATAGGGTCTCAAAGAATTGGACACGACTGAAGTGACTAAGCAGACACATACATAGTCTGTTTGAGTCAATAGATAAGGAATCATAGTAGAGAAATAAAAAACATAAAAAAGGACCAAATGGAAACTCTAAAATAGAAAACTGCTATAACTGAAGTGAAAAAATTCACTGGATAAGCTTCACAAGCAAATAGGAGATTGTAAAGGAAAAAAAAAGGAACAGAATTTCAGGGACAGATGGATAATATCAGCTGGTCTAATATGTGTTATTCGAGTCCTAGAAAGAGAAGAAGCTAAGGATGAGGCAGGAAAAATATATAATTAAAATAATGCCAAATTTCCCCAAATTTGATGGAAAACTTTTACTGACAATCTAAGAAAATGGAACACTATGGAAGATAAATATCAAGAAACCTGCACCTGGACACATCATAGTGGACTGCTGAAAACTAAACATAAAAATATAATCTTGAAAGCAGTCAGAGGGGAAAAAGGACATGTAATATACAAGTGAACAACAATAAGAATGTCTGCCTAGTTTTTATCAGAAACTCTGGAAGTCAGCAGAGAGTAGAAATGTCCTTAAACTGCAAATGGGGAGAAAACTTTCAGAATTCTATACCCAGAGAAAAATCTCTAAAAAATTGAGTGAAATAAAGACACTTTCAGATAAATGGAAGCTGAGGGAATTGGATCTAGCAGGCCTGCAAGATAAAAAGATTTTAAAGGCATTCTTGAGACTGATGAGGGAATGACATCAGAATGAAAATCTAAATCTACACAAAGGAGGAAAACTATGTCCCAGAAGCAGTGATATATGGGTGATATAAAAGATCATTTTATCACTTCGTAATTTCCTTAAGAGGTAACATCCAAAAATGACAACATCCTAAGGTGGATTTTACAGTATAGGTAGAAGTAAATATATCACAAAAGAGCAAACTATTTTGGAGTGATGGATAAATGGAATTATATCATTGTAAGGCTATTAGATTTGTGGAGTGTGAAGTATGAAGTGTGAAGAGGGATGTTTCAAGTGTCAAGGAACAAGTGAGAGTGTGAAGAAGGAAGTGCTGTCAAGTGTGATGGGTGAAATTGTACAATTGTGACTCTAACCGACTCTATTAGAATGCATTGTTAGCCCTGAAAGAATACTAAAAATTCATAAAAAGAGCTAAGAAACCAATGGAATAGAAACAAAATATCAATGAAATGAGAAACAAAATGAAAAAATAAAAGACAGAAATAGAAAATAAATAGCAAGGTGTAGACTTAAACACTGAAGCAGGAAATGGCAACGCACTCCAGTATTCTTGCCTGGGAAATCCTATGGACAGAGCATCCTGGTGGGCTACAGTCCGTAGCGTCACAAAAGAATCAGACATAACTGAGTGACTGAGCACAGCACAGCACTAACTTAAATGCACTATGGCAGAGAAGGCAATGGCACCCCCACTCCTGTACTCTTGCCTAGAAATCCCATGGATGGAGGATACTGGTAGGCTACAGTCCATGGGGTCGCACAGAGTCAGACACGACTGAGCGACTTCACTTTTGCTTTTCACTTTCATGCATTGGAGAAGGAAATGGCAACCTACTCCAGTGTTCTTGCCTGGAGAATCCCAGGGACGGTGGAGCCTGGTGGGTTGCTGTCTATGGGGTTGCACAGAGTCGGACACGACTGACTTGACTTAGCAGCAATAATTATATTAAATGTAAATGTAGTGTAAATTACATTAAATCTAATTTCCACTGAAGGTCAAAGACTGTCAGATTAGGTAAGAATGAAAGACACAAGTATATGCATCTATTAAATATACATTTTACATTTAAAAAATATATAACTTGAACATAAAAACACAAAAAGCAATGTGCCAACCAAATGACATAAGAAAGGTGGTAAGCTATGTTAATTTTAGAAAGAGTAGACTTTAAGTCAAAGTATTTTACAAGAGATAAAAGAGACATTCACAAATCAAAAGAGGACCAATTCATTTGGAAAACATAATCATAGATGTATACATCTACTCACAAAGCTTCAAAATTCATGAAGCAAAAATTTTACAGAACAAATGGAAAATCATGGGAGTGTGGAACACCGCTTTCTCAGTGATTAGTAAACAAGTAGACAAAAATTAGTTAGATATAGAAGATCTGAGCACACTATCTTGAGCTAATTGACATTTACAAAACATTTTACTCAACTGTGGAATAAACATTCAAGTGCATGTGGAACGTTCATCAGAGTAGACATACTAGATCATAAAAGAAATCTCAATACATTTCCAAAGATTTGTGTATTATAGATTGTATTCTGTGATCATAACAGAATTGTATCAGAAATCAATAACTAAAATATTTAGAAAATGTCCAAACATATGGTCGTTAAATAGTACATGTCTAAATAACCCATGTCTCAAAGATGAAATCACATGAGAATAATAAAATATTTTGAGTTGAATGATAATAAAAATAAAACATCAAAATTTGTGGCATACAGGAAATGTAGTACTTTAGAGGGAAATTTATAGCTTTAAGAATTTATAATGGAAGAGAGGANTCTCAAAGATGAAATCACATGAGAATAATAAAATATTTTGAGTTGAATGATAATAAAAATAAAACATCAAAATTTGTGGCATACAGGAAATGTAGTACTTTAGAGGGAAATTTATAGCTTTAAGAATTTATAATGGAAGAGAGGAAAAATTTTAAACATTGACATAAGTTTCCATTTTAATGGGTAAAGAAAAACTAAATTAAACCTAAAATAAGTAGAAGGAAAAAATAATCGAGTCAGTACAGAACTGTATGATTTAGAAACAGAAAAATTTATATAGCTCAAATTTCACTTTTTGAAAGATTAATAAAATCAGTAAGCCCCAACAGGACAAACCAAGAATTAGATAAATATAAATTATCAATATTACAAATAAAAGAAGAAATACTATTACAAACCTTAATGATTTTAATAGGAAAATAAAGAATTAGGAACAAATGGTGCCAACAGATTTGGCAAGTAGATAAAATAAATAAGCTTTTTGAAAAGCAAATCTTTTCCAAAGTGACTCAAAAAGAAAACTGGAATAGCCATATAACTATTCAATACATTGAATTTATAATAGTAATCAAAGAACTTTTCACAAAACTCAAGGCCAGATAGTTTCACTGTTAAATTACACAATGCACAAAGTAAAAAATAATAACAATAATGTATAAACTCTCCTTCAGAATGTAGAGAGAGGAATGCTTCCCAAGTCATTTTCATGATCAGTATAATCCTGATACCATGATCAGATAAAGGTTTATAAGAGAAGAGACCAGAGACTGTAACGGAGAGACTGTCCTTCTCCATTCTCTGTTCAGATTCATATGTTGAAAGCTTATACCCCTGATGTGATGGTACTAGAAGGTGGCCTTTGGGAGGTAATCAGGAATAGATGACGTCAGGAAAGGGGTCAGAGTTTGCATAATGTCTGCTTTCCACCACATGAGGATACAATGAGAAGTTGGCACTCTGCAAATATAAGAGGGCTCTTGCCAGAACTCAACCATCTGACATCTTGACCTTGAACTTTCAGCCTCCAGAACTGTGAGAAGTAAATTTCTGTTGTATACAAGCCACTAGTCTATGGTCTTTTATAGCAGCCTGAATTGAATAAGAGACAAGTATCCCTCATGGACAAAGATTAAAAAATCCTCAACCAAGTATTAGCAAATAAACCCAGTTCAGTTCAGTTCAGTCTCTCAGTCGCGTCTGACTCTTTGCGACCCCATGAACTGCAGCATGCCAGGCCTCCCTGTCCATCACCAATTCCTGGTGTCCACCCAAACCCATGTCCATTGTGTCGGTGATGCCATCTAACCATCTCATCCTCTGTCATCCCCTTCTCCTCCTGCCCTCAATCTTTCCCAGCATCAGGGTCTTTTCAGATGAGTCAGCTCTCTGCATCAGGCAGCCAAAGTATTGGAGTTTCAGCTTCAGCATCAGTCCCTTCAATGAACACCCAGAACTGATCTCCTTTAGGATGGATTGGTTGGATCTTCTTGCAGTCCAAGGGACTCTCAAGAGTCTTCTCCAACACCACAGTTCAAAAGCATAAATAAACCCTTTATATACACAAAAGGATACATCTACATTATGGCCAAGTAGGGTTTCAGGAATGCAAGCTTGTTTAAATGTTTGAAAATCACCCAACATAGCTAACTGCATTAACTGAATAAAGATGAAACATTATATGGTCATCTCAGTAAATACGGAAAAAGATTTTGGTAAAATTCAATACATATTCGAGATAAAAACATTTAGCCTAGTAGAAAGAGAAGGAAACTTTCTCACCCTGAAAAAGCCATCTACAAACAATCCAAGTTAATATCATTTAACGGTGAAAAATTGATATTTTCTCTCTTACATCAGAAATAGAAATAAAGTAAAGATGTCACTGCCATCATTTCTATTCATTATCCTACTGGAATAATAGCCAGTGCAATGAGGCAACTTCTAAATGAAATAAAAGGCATAAAACTGGAAGGGAAGGAAAAAAAAAACTTGCTTCCGTTTATAATGGATATGATTGTCTATATAGAAATTCCTAAGGAATCATCTAAAAAAATTAAAAATATTAAGTGAAGTTATCAAGGTCACAGAATGCAAGATTAATATGAAAAACTCAGTTTTATTTATATGTACTATACATTTGAAAATAGAATAAAAATTCCTTTTATGTCTAAAAGATAAAATACTTAGGTTTAACAGAAGATGTGCAAACAGCTACACTGAAAGCCTCAAATATTTGATAAGAAAAGTTATGAAGATCTCATTCAATATTGTTAAAAAGTCCATTCTCCCTAGATTTGTCTATAGGTTCAATGGAGTACCAACTGACCTCCCAGTAAACTTTGTCCCCTGTTAAAAGGGAATTGATAAAAAGTCCATTCTCCCTAGATTCGTCTATAGGTTCAATGGAGTACCAGCTGACCTCCCAGTAAACTTTGTCCCCTGTTAAAAGGGAATTGATAATCTTACTCTAAAATTTGTACAAAAATGTAAAGGACCCAGAAGAACCAAAACAATTTTGAGATAGAACAAAGTTGGAGGGAGAACTTACATTATCTTTTTCAGAAATGATGAGAAAAGTACAGCTTCAACTTAGTGTGGTGTTGGCATAAAGGTAGAAATACAGGTCAGTGACACAGTGTAGAGAATCCAGAAGATACTTTCATGTATGGCCAACTTTTTTTTTTTTTTTTTTTTA
>SJYV01011213.1:67416-104658 GCA_006410875.1 Neotragus pygmaeus | reverse complement strand
TATCATGTAAGAAACGAATTGCCAGTCTATGTTCGATACAGGATGCTTGGGGCTGGTACACAGGGATGATCCAGAGAGATGATATGGGGTGGGAGGTGGGAGGGGGGTTCAGGATTGGGAGCTCGTATACACCCGTGGCAGATTCATGTCAATGTATGGCAAAACCAATACAATAATGTAAAGTAAAATAAAATAAAAATAAAATAAAAAAATAAAAAATAAAATCAAGTAGTTACCAAAGGAAAAAAAAAGAAGTGATACATTAGACTTCATCAAAGCTAAAACTGCTTGCTTTCCAAAAGATACCATTAAGGGAAAAAAAGGCAAAGTACAAAATGGAAGAAAATATTCACAATATTTGTACCTAAGCAAAGACTTAAAGCAAGAATATATAAAGAATTCTTACAATGCAATAGCAGCAAATAGTTAAATTTGAAAATAATTGAAAAAATACTTCATAAAAAATACATGAATGGTCAATAAGCACACGAAAAGATGGTCAACATAACTTCATCAAATCCAATGAGAGAGTTGGATTCAATTGGAAATAAACCAATTATTATACCAATTATGCCATTATACCAATATATAGAAACTATTAACATTTTACAGTCTAAGCCAAATCCAAATTAAAATCACAAGGAGGTACTACTTCATATCCCCTAGAAGGACCAAAATTAAGAAGACTGATGATACTGATTCTTGGCAAGGATATAAATTTTATATCCACGTTGGAAAACAGTTTTGTAGTATCTTATATATTAAACATGCACTTTACATATCTAACAATTTCTCTCAGGTATTTATCCCAATGAAACGACAACCAATATCCACACTTATGTAGGGAATCCCAGGTGGCTCAGTGGTAAAGAATCTACCTGCCAATGCAGGAGTTGCGAATTTGATCCCTGAGTTGGGAAGATCTTTTGGAGGAGGAAATAGCAACCCACTTCAGTATTCTTGCCTGGAGAATCCCATGGACAGAGGAGCCTGGTGGGCTACAGTCCATGGGGTCACAAAGAGTCAGACATGACTGAAGCCACTAAACATGCATGCATGTACACATCCAGATTTATGTACAAGGCCTACACACAACTGTTTATAGCAGCTTTGATAATCCTAGCCAATTATGGGAAACCATTGAAATAGATGTCATAGATGGATAAACTGTGCTATATTAACACACTAGAATATAATTCATTAATAAAAAGAATGAACTGATACGTACACTAACATAGATGATCTCAAAATCGCATTATGTGAAAGAAGGCATAGGCTCACACTTGTGACTTAACCGAAGACTAACCATCACTGGCCAAGAGCCCTGAACTTGTCCTGCGTCTGACATGAGTGAGAGTCACCTCAAGTCAGTGTGTCAACACTATTCTGGTGACCCAACCTCAAGTGATCTTGTGGAAGAAGAACTGTACTGGTCAGTGGGGGTCACTGGCCTTGTAGGCCCCTCTCCTAGAACTGGGATTGGACCTGGAAAGTCTCATAGGTCCAGATTATGGGGCTTCTCAGGGCATCTAGTGGTCCTTCATGTAGAGTAGGTGGTTGGAGAGTGTCCCGAAACAGGAGAAAGAGGGATATAAGTCCAGCTCCAAGCGGGAGGTTCCACCTGTATGAAGCTGCTGGCCATGGCCAGTACAGGCACTTGAGGAGAACTCAGAAAAATCCCTCTGAAGTGCAGGCTGTCCCGGGGCTGTACCCTGGAGGTACCCAGACTGCTTGCTTGTGTTTAAGGGCAATGCTGATAAGATGTGAGAATTTCAGGAGTGGCTATCCTTGATTGATAAGGCTTTACAGTATTTTGAAGATACCGCCATTAAACTATCACAGTGTCCTCAAATTAGTATCAGTTCCAAAGGATTCTGAACCAATAGAGGCTAGTTGGTAGCATTTAACCAATAGAGGAAAAGGCATACATAATTACCAAAATGGGGAGCAATTTGGAATCACAGCTATCGACCCACAAGGATCTGTTGTGCAGCAAACAGACCATGTGTTCCCAGAGGATACTCTAAGGGAAGCCCACTAGGGGGTCACTTTGCTTGTACAACTAGAAAAAAATTGAGAGCTGGTGAAAGTCTAACAGCTATTGTAGTGGAAAATCATGGCATTTCACTTAGATTCCATAGGTAAAGAAATTCTCAGAACCAGAGTTTGTATCTGAAGGAGATGCTATGGTCCTTTAAGAAAGAAATTTGCGGTTTCACCTTAAGAGTACATGATAAATATTTTGGGACCTATGGCCAGGGCTACTTCTTTCCTTACAAAAATGGCATAGAAATATAGATAGTGGTAAAGAACTCACCTAGCAATGAAGACATAAGACGGGCGGGTTCTATCTCTGGTTTGGGAAGATCCCTGGAGGAGAGCATAGCAACCCACTTCAGTATTTTTGCCTGGAGAATCCCATGGACAGAGGAGCCTGGTGGACTACAGTCTGTAGGGTGGCAAAGAGTTGGACACGGCTGGAGCAACTTAATACACTCACACACAAATAGTATAGAGCAAGTATGCAAATGGTAGCTGTTGGGTCACGGTCCATGCTTCCTAAAAAAAGTGTTTAAGTACTCCAATTTATTACAGTTTACTTCCTTTTTTTGGTAGTCAAAGTTTAAAGTCATTTGATACTGCTCAAAAGATAAAATAAGAACAAGGACCTACTGTATAGCACAGGGAACTCTGCTCAATGTTCTGTAATAACCTAAATGGGAAAAGAATTTGAAAAAGCATACTTGTATATGTATAACTGAATCATTTTGGTATATAGCTGAAACTAACACAACATTGTGAATCACTATACCCCAGTATAAAATAAAAATTAAAAAAGTAAGGTGATTTATGATTTCATATAATCAAGATAAAATACATACACAGTTTTTCTATTCTAAGTATTACATCTGTTTCCTAAATTTGAATGTCTTTTTCTTCTTAAGTTTTTCTCTCAACAGGTGCTACAGACGAATTGTCTGTATCCCTCCCTAAGTTCATACATTGAAATCCTAACCCCAGTGTGGTGGTATTAGGAGGTGGGGCATTGAGGAGGTGATTTGGTCATGAGGGCAGAGTCCTCATGAATGGGATTAGTGCCCTTATAAAAAGGCCTGAGAGAGCTTCCTTGTCCCTTCTACCTTGTGAGGATACAATAAGAAGATAGTCTTCAGTGAAGAAATGGACTCTCATTAGTCATTGAGTATGTTAGTGCGTTGATCTTGGACTTCCCAGCCTCCAAAACTGTAAGAAATAAATTTCTGTTGTTCACAAGCCATTCAGACTACAATGTTTTGTTATAGCAGCCTGAATGGATTAAGGCAGAAACTGGTGCTGAGAAGTTGAGGTGTTGTAACAAATACCTAAAAATGTAGAAGAGGCTTTGAACCTGGATAATGGATAGAGGTTGGAAGAGTTTTGAGGTACATAATAGGAAAAGCCTCTATTGCTGTGAACAGACTGTAGAGGGCAATTTAAGTGAGAGCCCAGAAATAGAAGAAGAAGGCTGTAGACAGTCTTAGAGAATACCTAAGTAATCTTAACAGATTTTTTTGTAGGCATATGGGCAGTGAAAATCACTGCGATGAGGTCCAGGTGGAAATGTGCTAAGGTGCTAAATCACTTCAGTCATGTCTGACTCTTTGCGACCCCATTGACTGTAGCCTACCAGGCTCCTCTGTCCACGGGATTCTCCAGGCAAGAATACTGGAGTGGGTTGCCATTCCTTTTTCCAAGGTGGAAATGAGGGGTGCCTTATTGGGCAGTGGAGGAAAGGCCATCCTTATTATAAAACAGCCAAGAACCCGGCTGGATTATGTTTGGGTTCTCATAGTTTTTAGAAGGTGGAACTTGTGAGCAATGAAATTGGTTATTTGCGTGAGGAAATTTCTAGGCCCAGTGTTGAAGGTGTGTCTTGGCTTCTCTTGACTGCTTACAGTAAAGTGAGAGAAGAGAGAAAGGACCTAAAGATGTAATTGTTAATCAGAAAGGAAACAGACTGAATACTTGGGAAATTCTCAGTCTGTTCATAATGGAAAGAATGAAAAAGACTGGGAGAGAGCTCAAAGAAGTCTGCAAAAACCCATCGAGACAATGGGTTTATATCAACTACACTTGATGTAATTACTTTAAATAATTGCCAATTAGAATCTCTTATTTTTCCACTTTTTTTTTCAGCAAATGCATCACAGACTTGAGAATGCAACACTACATTTCCTCACCCACTAACACATGTAGCCAGTTGATTTTTGACAAACATTCAGAAGTAATTCAGTGGCAATGTAGTCTTTCAACAAGAGATACTGGAATAGTGGATATCTATGCAAAAAAGGCACTTTGCTCCAAACCTGATACATATAAAAAAATCAGCTCAAAATAGTTTATATTCCTGAACATACAAGCTAAAACTATACAACTGCTAGAAGAAAACATAACAGAAAATCCTTGTGACATTGTATTTGGTAAAGATTTCTTAGTATTAATAACTAAAGCACAATCTGTAACAGAAAAGTTGATAAGTTAGACTTCATCCAATCAAGAACTGCTTTAAAAAAAATACAAAGAGACTTCCTTGGTGGTCCACTGGCTAAGATGCTGCACTCCCAATTCAGGTTCTATCCCTGATGAGGGAACTAGATTCCACATGCAGCAACGAAGTGTTCATAAGCCGTAACTAAAGGATCTTTCATACCGCAAAGAAGATGGAAGATCTCACACGCTGCAGCCAAGACCCCGTGCAGTCAAATACATAAATATTCTAAAATATTTAAAAATTTTTAAATATTTATATCAGAATGGAAAAATAAGACCCAAACTGGGAAAATATTTGCAACTCTCATATTTTGTAAAGGATTTCTATCCTAAATATTCAAAGTTTTAAATGGGAAAACAGTCCAACAAAAATTAGAAAAAGATTTTAACTGACATTTTATCAAAGAAGATATATGGATGATAAATAACTACACAAAAAGGTGTTCAATGTCATTAGTCTTAAAGGAAATGCAAAGTAAAGCCATAATAAGATACTCTTACACAACTACTGGAATGTCTAAAATTAAAAAGACTGATAATACTAAATGGTGATGAGGGTGTGGAGCAACTGGAATTTTCATATACTCCTGGTGAAAATATAGAATAAATGCTGTTTGACAGTTTCTTAAAATATATGGTAGGTATGTATCAACTGTTTGATTCCTATGCATTTAACCAGAAGAAATTATATTCTATACAAAGACTTGTACATGAATGTTTATAGCAGCTTTATATGTAATAATAGCCCCAAACCAGAAAAGATCTAAATGTTCATCAGTAGATGAACCGATAAACAGATTGTGATGTGTGGATACAATACAATGCTACTCAGTAATACAAAGAAACAAATTATCAGTGCATGCAGCGACATGGATGCATATAAAATATTTAAGCTGAGTAAAAGCCATTAAAGAAAAAGTTTACTTCCTTTATGATTCCATTTATATAAAATTCTAGAAAACTCAGACTAATCTATAGCATGACCAAGATGGCCTTAATGTTTCCTCTCAGTATGATGAATCTTTTAGACAGATTTCTTCCTCACAAGAGGCTCCTGACCTTCCTTTTTCTGGAGAAGATAGTGAAGGACAGGGAAGCCTGGCATGCTGCAGTTGATGGGGTTGCAGAGAGCTGGACACAACTGAGTAACTGAACAACATACTGTAGAAAACTTGTAATTAAAAAAAATATTTTCCCCCTTTGGGATATAAATCTTTTCCCAGCTTCTCATCAGCTTTACAACCCAGGACTATCTCTCAAAGACCTGGGTGCCACCTCTTTGAAATATAATCATCAAGAAAGACAGGGCTGAGGGGTATCTTTTAATCTTGCTTATTGTTTCCTTTACTATACAAAAGCTTTTAAGTTTAGTTAGGTCCCATTTGTTTATTTTTGTATTTATTTAAGAGGTGAGTCCAAGAGAATCTTGTGATTTATGTCAAAGAATGTACTGCCTATGTTTTCCTCTAAGAGCTTTATCGTTTCTGGCCTTACATTTAAATCTTTAATCCATTTTGTTTTTGTGTATGGAGTTAGGAAGTATTCTAGTTTCATTCTTTTACATATAGCTGTCCAGTTTTCCTAGCACCGCTATTGAAGAGGTTGTCTTTTCTCCATTGTATATTTTGGCCTCGTTTGTCAAATAAGATGCCCATAGATGCATCGGTTTGATAATTGCAAATGAAGCAACTGACAAAGGATTAGGCTTCAAAATGTATAAGCAATGCATATAGCTCAATATCAGAAAAACAGCCCAATCCAAAAATGGGCAGAAAACGTAAACAGACATTTCTCCAAAGAATACATACAGATGGCCAAGAGGCACAGGAAAAGATGTTCAACATCATTAATTATTAGAGAAATGCAAATTAAAACTGCAATGAAGTATCAAAAAATCTACAGACAATAAATGCTGTAGAGAATGTGGAGAAAAGGGAACCCTCCTGTACTGTTGGTGGGAATATAATCTGATAACAGCCATTATGGGAAACAGTATGGAGATTCCTTAAAAAACTGGGAATAAAACTACCATATGACCCAGCAATCCCACTACTGGGCATATACCCTGAGAAAACCACAATTCTAAAAGNTGTTGTTGGAAGAGGGTGTTTGCTATGACCAGTGCATTCTCTTGGGAAAACTCTATTAGCCTTTGCCCTGCTCCCTTCCATACACCAAGGCCAAATTTGCCTGTTATTCCAGGTATTTCTTGACTTCCTAATTTTTATTCTATTCCCCTATAATGAAAAGAACATCTTTTTTGCATGTTAGTTCTAAAAGATTTTGTAAGTCTTCATAGAACTGTTCAACTTCAGCTTCTTCAGCATTACTGTTTGGGGCATAAACTTAGATTACCATGATATTGAATGGTTTGCCTTGATAATGAACAGAGATCATTCTGTCATTTTGAGATTGCATCCACGTACTGCATTTCGGACTCTTTTGTTGACTACGAGGGCTATTTTATTTCTTCTAAGGGTTTCTTTCCCACAGTAGTAGATATAAGGCTTATCTGAGTTAAATTCACCCATTCCAGTCCATTTTAGTTCACTGGTTCCTAAAATATTGACGTTCACTCTTGCCATCTCCTGTTTGACCACTTCCAATTTGCCTTGATTCATGGACATAACATTCCANCCTGGTGGCTTAGAGGGTAAAGCATCTACCCGCAATGTGGGAGACCTGAGTTCAATCCCTGAGTTGGGAAGATCCTCTGGAGAAGGAAATGATAACCCATTCCAGTACTCTTGCCTGGAAAATCCCGTGGATGGAGGAGCCTGGGAGGCTGCAGTCCATGGGGTTGCAAAGAGTCGGACACGACTAAGAGACTTCACTTTCTTTCTTTCTTTTCACTTTTGTTGCAGATGTTAGCCTTATTTTTACTAATACAAAAGATATTTTGACATTCAGTCTTTATGTGAGTTATTTTTAGCATACCAAAAATATTAAGGCATTATACAGAACTTTAAATTTATAAGGAGAAAGTTTAATGTAATAAGCAGTATCTTAGAATTGCATCATCTAAGGTAGTATTTTTAATAACCATGAGATTTATAGCACCTAGACCATCTTTAGATATCCTAGTTTATCTTTAGATGTCCTAGTTGGAGCTGTATAATTTAAACAATTTAAGTAATGGCTGCCTTTTAGTAAAGAGCCTGACAAAAACATGAAAGAAAAACTACAACTTACTGTTTTAGACAAAAAGTGAGAGAAAACCTATTTTTTTTACCCCTACTCTCCACTTTCTCCACTACTTGCTTTAAAAATTTGCCTTGTTGTTTTCCTCTTTTTTGCTGTGTGAGCTGAGTAAGTTTGGGACAAGGGGTAATGGGCATAAGGGATGGATAAAAGGCCTCAGGAAATTGTAGATGAAAAACTTTGGCCCCCAATTTTTGTTTAATGCGTATAAACTATGTAAAATATTCTGGATTAAAATGTCCTGAACAGCCTAGAAATATGCTTAGGACTATTTTAGGTCTTTTTATTGGTACCAAAGAAAGAAAAAATATGAGGCTGAAATAAAAAACAAATTTCCACGTATTTTGACTGTTCAAGTATCCGTTGATCCAGGAAATAACAAAATGTATTTTGATTTAAAAAGTAAACTCCTGTCAACAAAAAATAGATCATTAAATATTGCCATCACCAATCATTTAAAAATTATTATAACCTTCTCAATGAACACAAATGCAATTAAATGGGGGCTAAAGTCATTCAACAAGATGCATGTATCTGTGAATCCTTTCAAGTGTGAAATAACTCTTTAGCTACTGAGAGATGTACCCGAAGAAAGTAGAACCATCAAGTGGTGATTACACTATTGGATATTTTTTGAAGTCTATTTTTCTCCTCCTTGCATTCCCCCTTCTCCCTCACTCTTCTATGACTGTGCTTTTTCCATAGCACATTCTGATATAATCCTCATGTGAATGTTCACCTTGAATGACGTGAGTTTATCAACTAGTCTAGATAGAATCTTCTTGTCTTTGTTCCTGCGATATGTCTTCTTACAGGTCCTCTTTTCCTCAGCCTCATTGTTCAGGTTAAGTGGACTCTTTGACTTTCCCAGGCAGAGTTAATCATTCCTTCCTCTGTTTCTATAGTGTTTGATTCTTTTCTTTTTTAAAAAAATTTATATATTTACTTGGCTACACCAGGTCTTAGTTGTGGCATGTAGGATCTAGTTCTCTGACCAGGGCTTGAACCCAGGCCCCCTGCATTGGGGGTGAGGAATCTTAACCATTGGACCACTAGAGAAATTTCTAAAGCATTTGATTCTTAGCTCTATTATCCACACACTCCCACATATGCATTGATGTTGACTGGAGGATTGGTTACAAATGAGGAGATGACTCAGAGAGAACACTAAGAGGTAGATAGAGTTGAACTGAGCTGGGGACCAGAACTGATACTGCTGGCGAAGAGCCCAATTCCATCTGGAAACAGGGATTCAAAGAATGTGCCAACCTGGAGGAGCCATCATGGTAACAGGGTCAGGTCAGGAAGTAAAATCGTGAAACCCCAAATGGAGCAATCCTTGAAGTTCTATCAATTGCAGAGAAACCACATGCATGGGGTCCAGATATTGCTTAATTAGGCTTTGCTTCTTGGTTCATCCTTGTCGGGTGTCCTTTGATCACATGTCTTTCCTGCTAGCCTGTGAACTTCTACTGCATCTTCTGTTCACAGTGCTTATTTTACAGGTGATACACCTAGAGGCTGATCAAAGCTTTTAAGCATGTTAGTGAGCATAGACGTGGCTTCAGTGATAATTTAGTTAGAATGTGGTATAACTTTGTGACTTCCAATCTTACTTTTAAGTACAGGGATACAATTTCCCCTTATAAGTACTGTATCTAAGGAAGGGACAAAGGATGAGATGGTTGGATGGCATCATTGACACAATGGATATAAGTCTAAACAAATTCCAGGAGATGGTGAAGGACAGGGAAGCCTGGCCTGCTGGGGTTGCAAAAAGTCAGATATGACTGAGCAACTGAACAACAATGTTTATGTAAAGGCACCAGTATGTGTCAGTGAAGCATCCAAAGTCAGAGGTAGATTAAATGCAGAGAAGACAGGAATCTTAATTTTATGTCCTCCCTTCTTTCACAGAGCAATGACTGAAATGGGTGAGGAGAAAAAAGCTCTTTTGTACATAAGAGTTTCACTGTGCAGCAAGTCCTAAGACCATGTTGTTGAGAGTGTAGATGACACTTACGGTCACATAATCCTGTTTTCCAATGAATGATACTGGTACATTGCCTTTGGTAATTTCCTGATGCCATATTGCATGTGGGCATAAGACTCCAATGCTTTGACCACTGCAGTGGGTTTAATTGCATCTTCAGTCAAGTCTAAATAAAGCAATTTTTAAATTTTTTTTACCATGCCTGTACTTGTATCTCTAGTCATTCAGTCTTAGGCTTATTGAAAGTTTATTTAAAAAACTATACATGCACACATGAACATAGCATCTATATATGTGCCACACTGTTTTAGATTTTATAGTGATAGAGAAATAGCTTAAAAGAACTAAAAGAGATAGTTCAGGTGTAAGACAGCATTTTCAAGCCAGTGGTAACAACCCAGTACTGAATAGTGAAATTTATTAATTCACTAGAATGTGATTGGCATTAAAAAAGAAAGGAAACAGTATAGAATAAAACGGAAGAATAAACAGAGAGCCTCCTATGTCATAAGGAGATATGTTGTTTTCTGGAGTATTTTTTTCCATATATGCATGCCTGTGTGCACCGGGTCATAATGTAAGATTCATCAGTGTATATCATAATCAAAAGAGTTTAGGAATCACTGCTTAAGGAGTTCTGCTATAGAAACCCTAGAATTTACAATACATGACAATATTTTGGGTACTAAAGACTCTCTATCCAGGTATTTATTGTTGAAATTCCTAAGAAGATCTTTTTAAATATCAAATTGAAACAAAATCCATGCAATTATTGGTTTTCACAATTTCAATGTAAAATTCCCTCATAGAATTAAAAAAAAAAAAGACTTTTCATTTTTGTGCTAAAAGCAAAAATAATTTTTCCTCAAAAATACAAATGAGTTCTGCAATGAAATGTCTTGAAATTAATCTTTAAAACTTTTAATTTTATAGAAATCCATCTGCCATAAAATTGTCTATCAGAACAAATCTGAAAGGATACATTGTCTTTTCCTTATTCTTTTTTTTTTGATTGAGCTTGGTTTAAGTAAAGAAAGTTTTGGCCTTAATGTACAGGATTCATCAAAAGCTCATGGAAAAAAGAATTAATAAATATGTAGAAATTTATATGAATAGAGTCTATAATCTATAGTCTATAATATAGTGATAGACATTTTTATTACAAATATTAATACATATATGACTATACTGGCAAAGAATGTATTAAAATATAAGACATTTTATTTCTTGAAATCATGGGAGAGAGTCATTTACTGAGTATCTGTTGTTTATCAGAAACATTTGAATATTTTAAATTTGGTTGCATGTAGGTATTTTTTAATGATACATATGCATGCTTAGTCACTCAGTCTTGTCCAACTTTTGAGACCCTATGGATTTTCGGCCAGGCTCCTCTGTTCATGGAATTTTCTTTGCAAGAATACTGGAGTGGGTTGTCATTTCCTTCTCTAAGGGATCTTCCCAACTCAGGGATCAAGCCTGTGTCTTCCATGTCTCCTGTATTGCAGGCAAATTCTTTACTGCCAAGCCATACAGGAAGCCCAATGATACACATGGTTTAGCTTAATAGTTTCAGTTTTATTAGTGTTTGATTCTTCATCTATTTTTGTGATAGTATGGAATACATTTTATTGCTTCATTTTAATAACATTTAAAAGGAAGATATACCAGAAGAAAACATTAGAAATAGATTTAAAAGTTTAATTCTTAATTTTTTCCCATCCAGTCAGGAAAAGGGCAGGGCATGTTTACATGTTTTGTTTGGGTGACTCTCTTGGTCTACCAATCTACTTGGGAGAGGGTTAAAGGGGCAAACGAACCCAGAGAATGGAATTTTCCTACTAAACAAGGCTGCCAAATATGTATGTTTTACATGATTACATTTTAGCTTTTGCTGATGAAGCATATCCACTGAATTTCACCAGAACTTCCAGTAAAAATACATGGACTATGGCTAGCAGGATTTGGGTAGGACATTTGGGCGAGTTTTTCAAGTTGCAGCTCTCTGCTGTGTATGCTTGAGCAACTCTTAGCGACCACCTGATAGAAGAGTCAGGATGAACTGACTGGTACAGCCTGTGTTGAAACATAAACCTTGATGGAGCTGCTTTTCCATTCAAATTCAATTGAGATTTAACAACTCAACACCTTAACTAACGTGGTGCTATGTATCAGGTCTTAAGACCTATGATACCTGGAAAATTTTGATTTTTAGTCTCTTTATTAAAAATTTACAATGAGCAATCTTTAAATATGAACCATTAAAAAAAAAAGATAGTGAGTGTTTGGAGTTTATACAGTATGAATTACTAAGAATGTAAGAAATCTTTATGAAGATTAGGAGACAATGAGATATTAATTTGTGATCGATAAACATGACAATGGCCGTTTATTTTTTTAATTGACATATAGTTGACTTATAATACTGTGTTAGTTTCATGTGTATAGCAAAATAATTCAGTTTCATATATTTGTATCTATGAATATATGTACGTGTATAATTGAATCACTTTGGTGTATACCTGAAAGTAACACAACATTGTAAATCAATTCTATCCCAATAAAATTAAAATGAAAAAAAGGAATTTTATTTTAAAAAGTTTACTATTGCCCATGTTGACCTTGGGCCCTTTTTTATACTTTGCTACTATCCTTTTCATGTCTTTAATATCTGCAGTTACCAGTGTTGGCTGTTGTGGTATGTGGACTTCATTTCTCTGAATTTTCAAATGATATTTCTTTAAGTAAATAGTCACATTATTTAAAAAATTGCTACACCAGTCTTGATTGATAGAGCAAAGCTGAAGTATTTTAGTAAATCCTGACAATGAGAAGGAAAGAGATTGAAGGACTAAAACATGAGTGAGCCTCTTAATGGCAAAAATCTACCCAAGGGAATATAATTTTAACATTTCAGCACTGGAGGCCAGTCATGAATATGACATGGAGAACATTAGAAGGAGCTGTTGGGGTACAAGATGGTGTATTCTGGCAAAGAATAGATGTCTGAGGAGGAATTCCAAATTGTGAAAATTTACACATGGGATACTTTCCAAGGAGCCAAAAATATATTGGAATCAATAAATTTCAATTGCTTACACAGGCTTTTAAACCATTTTAGTGTAGGAATATAAAGCCCTTGGCATAAACAAAGCTGATTGCTTAGCCAGTTCCACATGCCTTGTATCATCCAAGACACTCACCTGACCTTGTCTTGGTTGAAATCCTGTTTTTAATCACCCCTGAGTTGCAATTCTTAGATGCTGAAAGGCAGATGAGGTAAAAATGTGTGGACCACATGTCTTTTCAGCAACATGGCAATACATTGAGGATATTTGTGGCTCAAATTAAAGTTTAGGACAGTCAGTGCCATTTAATGGATTTTCTGTTAGTAATGATACTTAAACAGTGACTCAGTAACAATGTTTATTTTCTATCCTTGAGACTTTATTTTGGAGTGGGTCCTATAAACAGATATGCACTTCTCACAGGACTGGCATTAACATAATATTCTGGGATACCAAGAAAGTCTGGTTTGAAACATCAGCCTTTCCTTAGATGAACAGCTCCCTTCACTTCTTATTATAAGAAACCGTGGGAAATTATCCTTATAGGAGCAGCCTGATTTCAAGAGTTTCTATATTATGTATACTCTTTAGATTGCTTAATAACTTCTGCAACTATATCTCAGATGGAAGGTAGAATGTGTTGTCCATCTCCGAATTACTTTTCAACTTGGTGAAGGTTATAAATGGTGGAGAATTTTCATGATAATTCAATACTGCTTCGTCCTTTAGATCTACTGCTGATTCTCATAATGAACTGTGACTTTGACCAGTAATTGTCCAAACTGGTACTCGTGAAGTCAAGAAGTTAACTCACTGTGAGATAATTCATGTTTCAAAGCTATAGCAGGGTTTTCATAAAGTACCAGTTGTTAGTTGTGTGCAATTAATTTATAAGGAAAGTTTTGATTAGAATCATGACTGTTGATCAGGTCTACCAGGTCTCTTGGCTGCTTATTCATAAAGCCTTCATAATATAATTTTGTCTGCTGATGTAATACTTAACTGCCACTGTCATAATTAGAAGAAAACTTCTGTATCAGTTCCTCTTGTGTCATGACATTTTAAGGCTTTGATCAATAGAAAATACCAAGGAAAAGTGCCTATATTCCATTCAATCAGAGAAATTGTGGCTCTTAGAAATACCTTTCTAGAGCAACTTCAATGATGACACCCGGACGAATGGAGTTTGTATCCCCAGGGACAACTTCTGCCTTCTTTCCCTGTTCCTTTATTCTGCTGGCAAATTGGTGGATATAATAAAAAAAAGTACTTCTCTCTTTACCTCTTTCCTTAAAATCAGAACTGATTGCTGAAAAGCTTCTATGGTTTCTCTGGACTTGAGCCTTAGCAACTTTCTAAGCTTTCCAGAATCAAAGGGACTTCCTCAAGTCCATTCAGACACACCCTACTAAAATCACTGCAGATGGTAATTGCAGCCATGAAATTAAAAGATGCTTATATCAACCCCAAAGAAAGGTAATGCCAAAGAATGATCAAACTACTGCACAACTGCATTCATCTCACTCACTGGTAAAGTAACACTCAAAATTCTCCAAGCCAGGCTTCAGCAATATGTGAACCGTGAACTTCCAGATATTCAATCTGGTTTTAGAAAAGACAGAGAGAAGAACCAGAGATCAAATTGCCAACATCTGTTGGATCATCAAAAAAGCAAGAGAGTTCCAAAAACACATCTATNAGCATTTTCAAAATCAGAGACATTACTTTGCCAACAAAGGTCCATCTAGTCAAGATTATGGTTTTTCTAGTAGTCATGTATGGATGTGAGAGTTGGACTATAAAGCTGAGCACAGAAGAATTGATGCTCTTGAACTGTGGTGTTGGAGAAGACTCTTGAGAGTCCCTTGGACTGCAAGGAGATCTAACCAGTCCATCCTAAAGGAGATCAGTCCTGGGTGTTCATTGGAAGGACTGATGTTGAAGCTGAAACTCCAATACTTTTGCCACCTGATGCAAAGAGCTGGCTCATTGGAAAAGACCCTGATGTTGGGAAAGATTGAGGGCAGGAAGAGAAGGGGATGACGGAGGATGAGATGGTTGGATGGCATCATCGACTTAATGAACATGGGTTTGGGTGAACTCCCGGAGTTGTTGATGGACAGGGAGGCCTGGCATGCTGAGGTTCATGGGGTTGCAAAGAGTTGGACATGACTGAGTGACTGAACTGAACTGAACTACTAAGTATCCTTCTTATTTTGAGTCCTTTTACAAGTCTGAGCAACTCAAATCACTCACAGTCTAGTCCTGTGATGCTTCAAAATAAGACAAGAAGGGAAGAGAGGGGAATATATCTGTTTGTTTATTTTTTTTACATTGAAGTATAGTTAACTTACAACATGATATTACTTTCAGGAGTACAAGAGTGATTTAGTATTTTTACAGATTATGCTCCGTATAAAGTTAATGATAAAGTATTAGCTGAATTCCCTGTGCTCTACATTACATGCTTATATCTTATTTATTTTATACCTAGTAGTTTGTCCCTCTTATCCCATATTCCTCTTTTGCCCCTCAGCCCTTCCATCTCCCCACTGGTGACTAATATTTTGTTCTTTGTATCTGTGAATCTGTTTCTGTTTTATTATATACATTTGTTTTGTTTTTTAGATTTCATATATAAGTGAAAACATACAGTATGTGTCTTTCTCTATCTGGCCAGTTTCACTAAGCATAAGTGTGTGTAAGTGAAAGTTGCTCAGTCGTGTCTGCCTCTTTGCGACCCCATGGACTATACAGTCCATGGAATTCTCCAGGCCAGAATAATGGAGTGGGTAGCCTTTCCCCTCTCCAGGGGATCTTCCCAATCCAGGGACCGAACCCAGGTCTCCTGCATTGCAGAAGAATTCTTTACACAAAGTGGAAGCCCTTCACTAAGCATAATACCCTCCAGTTCCATCCATTTGATCGCAAATGGCAAAATTTCATTCATTCTTTTTTATGGCTGAGTAATATCGCTTTGTGTGTGTATATATATGCAATATATACATAGAAATACACAATTTATATACACAACATGTATACATAATATGTATATATCATTATATATAGTGTATATATATATATAAATTGTATATGTATATAGTGTGTGTGTGTGCATATACACACACACACACACACACACATACCACATCTTCTTTATCTGTTCATCTGTTAATGGACACTTAGGTTATTTTTATATCTTGGGTATCATAACTAACATTGCTATGGACACTGGGGTTCAAGTATGTTTTTGAATGTTTTGTTTTCTTTGGATATATGCCCAGAAGTGGGATTGCTGGATCATATAGTAACTCTTCTTTTACTTTTTTGAGGAACCTCTATACTGTTTTTTCATAGTCAATGCAACAGGTTACATTCCCACCAAAAATGTGCTAGGGTTCATTTTTCTCCACATCCTTGCCAACCTTTGTTATTTTTTGTCTTTGCTTCTTCCTCCTCTTGGAAGATAGACTTAAAAAAAATCTTTATTACATCTGGACAATGTTGGTTTGCATTCTGATAGTGGTTTGTAATGCCCTCTGCACTGAATATTATTTAATTCTCTCAGGGTGTCTCCTAGTGGAGATGGGCGAAGGTTAGAATCGTTCTCGGTTCTGTTCCCTCTCTTGATTTCAGGACTTGTTAGTGTCATCTTGAACAAAAGGGCCAGCATGGAATCCCAATTCCTGACTCCTTCTGGCCATGGGTGACCCCAGTAGGGTCATGAAGATACACAGTACAGGCACTAAGCAAATGCACCCTTTATTACTGGCTATAAATTTGGGCTTCCCTGGTGGCTCAGATAATAAAGAGTCTACCTTCAAAGTTGGAGACCCAGGTTTGATCCTTGGTTGGGAAGTTCCCTTGGAGAAGTAAATGGCAACCCATTCCAGTATTCTTACCTGGAGAATCCCATGGACAGAGGAGTCTGGCAGACTGTAGCCCATGGGGTCGCAAAGAGTTGGACATGACTTCGTGACTTCACTTGCTTACTTATACACTTGGTCTGTAATCCCTATCTGATGCTCTTACCAGGTGAATTGAGAGGGTTCCCTTGTAGAGCTTCAAGAATAATGTTTGGACCCAGGTTCCCTGCATCAGAGTCATTTGGGGAAGCTGTAAATGTGAAGATTTCTGGACTTCATCCTAGAGTTACTTTATCTCCAGCACAGGAGCTTAGAAAATGTATGGTTTAAAAAAAAAAATGTCTCAAGGGCAATTCTGATGTGCAACAAAAATTCTGAACCTTGTGCAGGAGGCAAAATTAGAAGCAGATATGACTAGCTAGTTCAGTTCAATGTTCCATCTCCCTTTGCTCTTCTAATATTTGATTCATCTACTAAAGTAAATATATCCCCACCTTTGTGTATTTGTATCCACATTACTACAGAGACGTGAATAAGGAAAGATATAAGAGAAAATTGTCAGTGAAAGAGTATGACACATGGCAGATCTATCTGTCTTTTGGTTATGCACAGTCACCAGTGGAACATTCTGATATTAATTCTTTTATCAACGTAGCCACCAGGACCTCAATCTGTAGCCAAGAAATTATGAAGCCTGGTGAAAAAGTTGTGGGGGTAAGATAGCAAAGAGATTAACAGAAATTCTGAATTGAGTTTGTCCATATTTGTGACCAGAAGTAATTGGGATACCTTGATGAGTCTGAGTAAACTCCGGGAGTTGGTGATGGACAGGGAGGCCTGGCATGCTGCAGTCCATGGGGTTGCAAAGAGTTGGACACTATTGAGTGACTGAAATGAACTGAACTGAACTGAACCGCCAAAGTTTGATTCCCTTACTGTCAGCAGAAATGGAGACTTGGGTGCTAAGTCAGATTTAAAGACAGAGTTCAGAATCCACGATCATGAAATATAAGACCAGATAAAATTTAAAACATATATCTATTAGTGCTTCCATGTGGAAATTCCTTCCAAAAGTTTCTTGGGATAGTTAAATGATTTTTTTTTTTTTTTTTAAATCCTGAGAAAACTCAGTAGAGAAATGGGGAAAATAGGGGGCAAGGTATTGTAATTCACTGCAAGAGTTAAAGTTTAAGAGGCAAAAGAGCAACGATACTGGTTCAAAGAAATTCACTGATGTTACGTCAAAAGTAAGAGTAACACATACAGACACTCAGAGCCCAGAGTTAAGGTGGACACGGGCGGGAACCTGGGTGGGGGCAAGCACGTAGGGAGGAGCAGTTAGGTGGTCAGGACTGAATAAGGCTCGCTTCTAGCCGTTGCTGTGTTATAAGTGCGTGCTTCGGGCCCTGAGTGCTGGTAATGGTCAGCCATTCCTGTAAATTAATTACATATTAATATGTTTTTATACATAGTATATTTTATAAAACTCCTACGAATGGTGTTCTAAGAAATCACAAATTGGGAAGCAAAATAAGTTCTCATATTGGAAATTTTGACTTATGATTGTGTGTAGTGTTGCTAACTCTATTAGGAGATCCATATTCAATAACATTTGCTATAGGCTACAGTTCCTTGTAAAATTATTATTAAAGCAGTTTTAATATAGCCACAAAGTAAATGAAGAGTATGAAAATGTTAAAAGTATTTTAAGACTATTTATGATTTTGAGAATTTGTTTCATTCCTGAATCTGAAACATTAGTATCTGTCTGAAACACTAGGAGAGTGCCTTTTTTTTAAAAGGCATTAAAAAATTGAGATAAAATCCAGGGTATTTTCTTTATCATTCAGGATTCCTACAAGTAAAACTTCATCAGTAAGTTCACAGTCTGCAGTTATACAATATAACAATAGGTGTCAGAGTCACCTATTCATTAGATTGAAAAGCAGATTATAGTTAGCTAAAGGGAAAATTATTAATGGAAAATATATCTGAATAATTCTGCAAAAGTAACATAAAGATATATAGAAATGTGAAATATTAAAGAGGTATGAAATATGGAGTGAAGAAGTCTATCATATAAAAGTCAGTTTGAAGTTCTAGAAGCACTAGAAAGGAGAGGGGAAGGGGCAATATTGGAAAAGATAATACCTCTGAATGTCCAGAAAACACTAAAGATACTTTCTCAGACTCAGGAAGCATAGCAAGTCTCAATCAAAGACAGAATAAGATTTTAAGAGCAAAAATAGAGAAAAGCATGTCACTCATAAGGGAAAAATTAAACTGATAGCAGGTATGTCAACAAAAGGAAATAGAAGATGATAGTAAAATAATAGCTTCAAACACTGAGAGAATTATTGTCAGTCATGAATTTAAACTGAAGGTAAAACGAATTTTCATTCCAACAAAAACTAAGAGCAAAGGAATGGCAAGGTAGTATAACAAGATGAAATAAACACTGGTAAACATTATATAAGATGGGAGGGGTGATCAAAGATCAAGATTTCTGAAGCTCTTGTATATATTAACCATATTGTTTGTTGTTCAGTTGCTAAGTCATGTCTGATTTTTTGCAACCCTATGGATGGAGAGCAGCACGCCAGGCTTCCCTGTCCTTCACTATTTCCTGGAATTTTCTCAAGCTCATGTCCATTGAGTCCATGATGCCATCCAGTTGTCTCCTCCTCTGTCATCCCCATCTCCTCCTGCCTTCAGTCTTTACCAGCACCAGGGTTGATTCCGTTGAGTCAGTTCTTTGCATCAGGTGGCCAAAGTATTGGAGCTTCAGCTTCAGCATCAGTCCTTACAGTGAATATTCAGGATTGATTTCCTTTAAGATTGACTGGTTTGATCTCCTTGCTGTCTGATGGACCATCAGTTCAGTTGCTCAGTCGTGTCCGACTCTTTGCAATCCCGTGGACCATAGCATGCCAGGCCTCCCTGTCCATCACCAACTCCCGGAGTTTACCCAAACTCCTGTCTGTCGAGTTGGTGATGCCATCCAACCATCTCATCCTCTGTCATACCCTTTTCTGCCTGACTTCAGTCTTTCCCAGCATCAGGGTCTTTTCCAATGAGTCAGCTCTTTGCATCAGGTGGCCAAAGTACTGGCGTTTCACCTTTAACATCAGTGAACACCCAGCACTGATCTCCTTTAGAATGGACTGGTTGGGTCTCCTTGCAGTCCAAGGGACTCTCAAGAGTCTTCTCCAACACCACAGTTCAAAAGCATCAATTCTTTGGCATTCAGCTTTCTTTATATCCCAACTCTCACATCCATACATGACCACTGGAAAAACCATAGCCTTGACTAGACGGACTTTTGTTGGCAAAGTAATGTCTCTGCTTTTCANAAAAAAAAAAAAATCAACCCTGAATATTCATTGGAAGGACTGACGCTGAAGCTGAAGCTCCAATACTTTGGCCACCTGATATGAAGAGATGACTCATTAGAAAAGACCCTGATGCTGGGGAAAATTGAGGGCCAGAGAAGGGGGTGAAAGAGGATGAGGTGGTTGGATGGCATAACTGACTCAGTGGACATGAATTTGAGGAAACTCAGGGAGAGAGTGATAGACAGAGAAGCCTGGCATGTTGCAGTCCATGGACTAGCAAAGAGTTGGACCTGACTTAGCAACTCAAGAACAGCATTTGTTTACAGTTTGTAACAATTGTGGGTACATTTGTTTATAATTCCTGAATGTTCTCTCAGATGCCTATTGAAGAACAAATCATTAATATCAGGATCTAGACCACATCCAAAGATTCACTTTGCTGCTGCTCTGTTTTTGCCACACAAACTTTGAGATGATCTGCATCACCAGTTACCCTAGAGGAACTGATAGTGGCCTTTCATGGCAGTGGCTTCTAGAGACAACACTTCATGTCTCCCTAGTTCAACTCTGTACTAGTCAGCCAGGCTGCCTTAACAGTATACCACAGTCAGGGGGCTTAAATAACAAAAACGTATTTTCTCACAGTTCAGGAGTCTGGATGTCCACAATCAAGCTGCCGTCGGGGTTGATAAATTGTGAAATTCCTCCACTTGCAGACAACAGTTTTTCCATGTCCTCACGTGGCCTTTTCTCTCTGTGAGTGCATGAAAAGAGAAAGTTCTTTATCTCTGCACTTATATGGACACTAATCACATTGGACTAGGCCCCCACCCATATGACTCACTTAACTTAATTACCTCCTTAAATATCCTGTCTCTAGATACAGTCACATTAGGTCAGATCTTCAACATATGAATTTTGTGAGAACACAGTTAAGTCCATAACAAATTCATGTTTATTGATAGTCTAGTATAAGAAAGATATGTCACTAGACTCAAGAAATACAAAAGTAAATAAGACAGTTTCCCTGGCCTCAAAAAGTACACAACTTAGTGAGGAGATCAATGTGTATATAACTATCTAGGACCCAAATCAGCTGCAAAAGTACAGATATTAGAATCTAAAAGAGTGATAAAATGTTGTAGAAGAAAGGGACCATGGATGAGTTTAAACAAAGGGTGTGATATATCTTTGTGCTCTTCAGAATGATCACTCTGGTAAAGTAAGGAAAGGGATTGGGATAGAGACTGAAAGCAAAGAGGAAAGTTAGAAATTTCCTGTTAACCTAGAAGATTAAGAAAGAAAACTGAAACTATATCAGAGATATATGATTAAAGGCAAGGAAACAGATTTGAGAGACTTTTAAACAATAAGGTCAAGAAAATTTGGGGAAATTAATGATTTCTATCACAAAAAACTTCTGGGGAGCATTGCTCTATTTTTCACTTTTCTCAGTCTACTCAATTAGCATTTCCACATCTCCTTGATTTATAACTATGTTAGTACATGTTGAAAAATATCTTTAATTCAATCTAACTTGCTTTCTAACATACTCTGATCACCTTTCCTAAGTACACTAATTTTACAAATTTAAACATGCTAGACATTGTCACTGGATATTGAAAGAAAATATCTATTAATGCAAATCTAACAGCCTTGGATATTAACATATTCCTTAATATATATTTAGGAATTATATCTCAGAGTTTACCTGTAGACTCCAGACGTATATTATTCTCAAAGCCAATACTAGTTGGGCACTATTTTTTTCTCCTTTTGCGGCCATGATACACCACCATTCTTTTGTGTACCCAGCTCATGCCTTGGAATCATCATGAACTTTTCCTTCTCCCCAGATTCTTCACCCAGAGACCTGAAAGCCTTCCTTCAGATTTTAAAGTGAAATGTGTTGCTATTCAGTCTCCAGGTGTGTCCAACTCTTTTGCAACCCCATGGACTGTAGCCCACCAGTCTCCTCTGTCCATGGAATTCTCCAGGCAAGAATATTGGAGGGGATTGCCATTTCCTTCCACAGGACCTTCCCAACCCAGGGATCGAACTTGCTTCTCTTGTATCTCCTGAACTACAGGCAGATTCTTTACCACTGAGCCATCTAAAATGGCTTTATCAGTCATCTTTTCCTTTCTATTTCCAGGGCCAGTCCTCAGTAGCACCAGGATTATTCCAAGCCATTCCACTGGCAACAACCACATGCCTTCCAAAGATATGATTCCATTCAGGCACTCAAATTTGGGCTTCCCCTGACCCAATCAGGCAGAGCTAGCACCTTCTCTTAGAAATTGCATCACAGTTATCGTATGTGCCTCCCTCCAACTAGAAGATGAGATTGTTAAGTGTAAGAGCAGTAGCTTGTTCAATCAAATCCACACACCTGCTTTGGACCTGTATATACTTTGTGTGTTGAATTAATTGCTTAAGAGATTCCTTGTGTGAAGAGAGTTTACATTAGTGATTGTGTCAAATATAGTGTTGCAGGAGTATATGCTGTTCTCCCACTCATATGTAAAGTATTTAACTGCCGGGCCAGGGTGTTCCATTTCTTTATACTTCAGAGAATCTAAGGCAATGCCTTAAAGTTAGTAGGTGCCCAGGTGGTAACTTGTATTTGATGTAGGCAGCATCTTTCTACTCAATGCAGCACAAACTGGAACCAGGTTGCAACCAAAACACATTTCCCTACTTCTCCTATATTATAAGCTTCATTCAAGAGATCACTTAAGACTACCATTTCGCAGATACTCTTCTAAAATCTATTATGCTAACATGAAGTATAAGCTGGCCCCTGAATCTTATTTGGCTTCTAACACTGCTTTGTGTGGAAGTACAGGGTGATAAAGGGAATTTAGTCACTACAGGAGGTTAAAAACCAGACTTTAAAACTGAATTCTGTAGCCAAAGCCAACTATTCCCCTTCTGTGTTTCTTGAAATGCTATCTTGCTCAGGTTCCTTAAAAGCTTTGGCGCCAACTAGCTGCCAAATTTCAGCTGATCCTGACCACTGCAGAACCAAGTTAAGCTATGGGAATAAAAAATAAGCCCTGTTCTCACTCCACTTTCATTCCATACTCCAAAATGACAATGTTTTATTTATATAGCTTGTCTTACTGAGAGAAGTCGGACATGGAACAATGAACTGGTTCAAAATTGGGAAAGGAGTACATCAAGGCTGTTTATTATCACCCTGTTTATTTAACTTCTATGCAGAATACATCATGTGGAATGCTAGACTAGATGAAACACAGCTAGAATCAAGATTGCAGGGAAAAATATAATTAACCTCAGATATGCAGATGATACCACCCTTATGGCAGAAAGCAAAGAGGAACTGAAGAGCCTCTTTATGAAAGTGAAAGAGGAGAGTGAAAAATTTGGCTTAAACCTCAACATTCAAAAAACTAAAATCATGGTATCCAGTCCCATCACTTCATGGCAAATAGATGGAGAAACAATGGAAACAGTGGCAGACTTTATTTTCTTGGGCTCCAAAATCACTGCAGATAGTGACTGCAGCCATGAAATTAAAAGACACTAGCCCCTTGAAAGAAAAGCTATGACAAACCTAGATGGCGTATTAAAAAGCAGAGACATCATTTTGCCAACAAAAGTCCATATAGGCAAAACTCTGGTTTTTCCAGTAGTCCTGTATGGTTGTAAGAGTTGGACCATAAAAAAGACTGAGCACTGAAGAACTGATGCTTTTGAACTGTGGTGCTGGCATGGAGTCCCTTACACTGCAAGGAGATAAACAAGTCAATCCTAAAGGAAATCAATCCTGAATATTTACTGGAAGGACNGTAAGAGTTGGACCATAAAAAAGACTGAGCACTGAAGAACTGATGCTTTTGAACTGTGGTGCTGGCATGGAGTCCCTTACACTGCAAGGAGATAAACAAGTCAATCCTAAAGGAAATCAATCCTGAATATTTACTGGAAGGACTCATGCTGAAGCTGAAACTCAATACTTTGTCCACCTAACGCAAAGAGCTGACACATTAGAAAAAAAAAACCTGCTGGGAGAGATTGAAAGTGGAGGAGAAGGGGATGACAGAGTGAGATGGTTGGATGACATCATTGACTCAATGGACATGAGTTTAAGCAAGCTCCAGGAGATGGTGAAGGACAGGGAAGCCTGGCATGCTGCAGTACATGGGGCCGCAAAGACTCGGACACATCTGAGTGCCTAAACAACAGCAATAACTGAGAGAAGTACAAACCACAAGGAACAACACAAAAGCAACTCTGATATTTTCTAGGTTTCCTTTACATCGTAGAAAGCCATGCTTAACTTGGTACCATTGAAAAAACCAGATTGTTTACATGCAGTAAATGAGAACACATGAATGGTTCAGTGTAATATCCAAATGACTTGTTCCTACACTGGTAATGTTTATTAGCTTGCTCTGTATTGGTACCATACTAAGTGCTTTACATATTTTCTGTCCTTCTGTGCACATTCTATCATTTAGCCTTCACAACAATTCTATGTGGTCACAATTATTCCTTTTCATGGATGGGAAAAATGAGGCTGAGAGAGGCCTGCTTGTACCTATGGATACACAACAAGTAAGCTGGAGGAGCTGGGATAAATCTAGTTCAGTCTAACTCCAAAACCTATCATCTTTACCACTGCTCCTATCTAAGCTTAACTGAAAAATTCAAACGTGAGGAGTAACTACTGGTTTGGCCACAAGGACTCAAATTCACAGGATAAACAGGATAAACATTCCTCCAACAATTTTGCACAATGACAAGGTAACAAAATATACTTCAATGTATTAAAACAAAAAAGAATGCATATAAGTCTAATATGTAATTCATACACATTTTAAAAATAAAATAGAAGGCATCAAAATACTATCTTTTTTGAAACAGTTCCACCTGAGACTGTGTCTCACATTCTGTCTGCCACCTTTCCTTTCCTTCCCACTCCCAGGGTTATTTATTTGGCCCTACATTTCATTAAAAGGTTCAGGTGTGACCCAGACAATATCTACACATTAGGAGATACACTCTAGGGCCAGAGGCATAGGAACAAGATGGACAGTTTTATTTAAGGGGGCTATTTGTGTTTATAGGACTGTAGCCTCCAGCCAGAGGATTGGGTACCAAGGTGTCCATCAGAGGAGGAGTTTAATACAGGGCCAAGTACAACCCAAGACAAAGTGAAAGCAGAAAGAAAACAGAGTGGGAGAATCCAAAGCTGGAAGGGCACCCTTTGGGTTCCAGATCCAAGATCTTCCAGACCATAAAGAAGAGAAAGAAAGGGAGAGACGGAGAGAAACAGAAAGGGCAGGGGAGACATAAACAGAGAGAAAGTGGGGAAGAATGAGCAGGACAGAGGAGGTAAATGGAAGAAAGGAAGGAATACTAGTTGAAAGAAAAAGAAAGTTGGGGTACTAGTTGCGCTCAAGTATCTTACCAGTTGTGGGTGAATTTAGTTGTGGTCAATATTCCAATATCACTGTTATTTGTTGCCTGTGCATGTGTCCTAAACCATTCACTTCTGTTCAGCTCTGTGACGCTATGGACTGTACCCCCACCTGTCCAAGGTATTCTCCAGGTGAGAACACTGGAATGTTTTTCTGTGCCCTCCTCCAGGAGATCTTCCCAACACAGGGATGGAACCTGTGTCTCATCAGTCTCCTGCATTGGCAGGTGGGTCCTTTACCACTGGTGCCACCTGGGAAGCCCTGAACCAGCATATAAATCATTCTCCTCTTCTGTGAATTTCTTAACCAAGGGACTCTTAGTAAGAGGCAGAAATTAATACCCTTGAGAAACCAGAAGCTTCCTATATAGGACCACAACTCTGCTGATGAAAGGCACCTACAGAGGCAGCTGCTACCCTTCCTGCTGTGAGGAGTTCCTTGGGATTTGGGGCTGGCGTGGGCTGAAAGCAAAGGCCTTTAGTAGTTTCAACTGCAAAAATACTGAAAAAATGCCCAAATCAGGCAAAGGTAGGGATTGCTATTTAAGGATGACACAGAATATAATTTTTGCATAAAATCAAAAGATCTTTGCTAGCATGTGAGATGAGTGCAATTGTGCGGTAGTTTGAGCATTCTTTGGCATTGCCTTTCTTTGGGATTGGAATGAAAATTGACCTTTTCTAGTCCCACGGCCACTGCTCAGTCTCCAAATGTGCTGGCATATTGAGTGCAGTACTTTCACAGCATCATCTTTAGGACTTGAAATAGCTCAACTGGAATCCCGTCACCCTCACTAGTTTTGTTCATTGTGATGCTTCCTAAGGCCCACCTGACTTCACATTCCAGGAGGTCTGGCTCTAGGTGAATGATCACACCATCATGGTTATCTTGGTCATGAAGATCTTTTTTGTACAGCTCTTTTGTGTATTCTTGCCACCTCTTCTTAATATCTTCTGCTTNAGTTGGTGATGGACAGGGAGGCCTGGTGTGCTGCGATTCATGAGGTCGCAAAGAGTCAGACATGACTGAGTTACTGAACTGAATTTAACTCAACCCTTGAAAATAACTGTTAATATTTAATGAGTGTATGCCAAGTTCCAGCTTCAATGATCTATGTATATATTTCCCTGTTTTTTAATGTTTCTCCACAAAAGTTCTGCAGATCATTTCTTAGCTTTATTAATTAAAAAAAATTATCTAACTTGCTCATGGTAAATAGACCATGTACCTAAATTTTAGATAAATATAATACACAGCTAGTAAATAGAAAATCCAGAATTATAAAGTCTGCATCTGTCCAAAGGTAATTACCATTTCTTAGGTAACATTTTACATGCTAATTACATGATATAAAGTAGATTATTTGATTTTCATAATAACACATTTAAAACATTTGGTCTTCAAGTAGAGGAGAAATCTTGTCTCCTTGTTTTTTTTAAATTAATTTATTTTTTTAGATTTTACTTTACAATACCCTATTGGCTTTGCCATACATTGACATGAATCCACCACAGGTGTACACAAGCTCCCAATCCTGAAGCCCCCTCCCACCTCTCACCCCACACTATGGAAGCTCAGGCAATTGTTTTGAGTCTTTAGCCATGACCACTGGAAAATGTATGAATACTTACTTGCCATGTCTCTTAGAAGACAGAAAACTACTATTCCACTGTAGGGAGAGTATTACAAGATCCTTCAGCTTTATTCCTCTATGAGTCCTTTCATTGTGCCCACTAGAGGAACAATTGAGCTAATCATCAGACTGAGGAGAAAGGAGTTCTTAGATTTCTGTTTTAGTCCATTTGAGGCTGCTATAATAACATACCATAGACTAAGTGGATTATAAACAACAGAAATACATTTCTCACAGAGGCAGAAGAACTCTCTGGGACCTCTTTTATAAAAGTACTAATACCATTATGTATGAAGCCTCTGCCTTCATGACCTTATCAGCTCCCAAAGGCCCCTACCTCTAAAATCATCACACTGGGAATTAGGTTTCAATGTATAAATTTTTAGAGGAGGGCACAGACATTCAATCTATAGAATGCAGGATTTAAGCCGTTCTGGGTCCTCACTGTTTGAAGTAGCTCTTCTCTAAATGTGTTAGCAGAGGATCTAGTGAGCCCTCCTCCGATGAGTCTCAGTTCTTGGTAAGGATGCAAATAAGAATCTGAGATCTTACCCATTGTAAAAGGCTTTATTGAAGATAAGGAAGGAAAGAACAGAGAGAACATCTCAAGAGAGAGTTGGGCCAGGCTAAGAAGGCAATGGCCCCAGAGGGCTGGGGTGCAGAGTTTTTAAGGTAAAGTTTTTGCTTTATCCAGGAAGTTGTTGATTGACAGTCTTATTTTAGAACTGCAGATCATCAAATAAGAGACTCTACTTCACATGTCCTTTCCATAGTTCACTTTGTCATGATTAGATATATGTATTCATGGCATATTTATAAATATTTAATGAGTCCAATGGTGACTAAAGGTTATCTAAGTACATGCTAGTATTAGGTATGTATATGTGTCAGAGTAGGGAAAGTCCCTCCACTCAGCCAGTGGGGAATTTTTCCAGTCCTTTGACTATTTTGGAGTATATTCATGTGAGTATATTTGGGGCGGGGCTGGTATATAGCTTGGTGAGATTAGGCAGCCATTGGATATTTAGTTCCCTGTGGCTAATTTCCTGCCTAAAAGATGAATGTTCTCTTTCTTCCATGATGGATTCCTGGCCTCTAATGATGGAGGAAATATGGATTCAGGCTATGCTGGCAACAGGGGAAACAATATAGACACTGATCTGCAGTGAAAAGTTAAAGCTTTCCTTGAGTCTAGATATCTAAGATAAAATTGCCATTTTGGATTTTTTAAAAAATATAAATTTATTTATTTTAATTGGAGGCTAATTACTTTATAATATTATATTGGTTATGCCATTTTATCAAAACTAGGTATATCAATTTTATATATTGATCTCAATCTGTGTGACACTTCTATTAGTTCATAAATTGAAGGAAGAACAGTGAGTTCTTAATCCTCCTTATCATCTTTCTTTAACCAGGAAATCCTAAAATCTGAAGGTCTTCTTCAATTCCTTGACTATTGAAGACCTCTATTTACATAAAGGTGGATCAATTTAACATTTGTGAAAGCACTCCATAAACAGTAGAGGCTGTAAAATTTTTAGCTATTTTACATTGAATATGAGTGAAAACAAGCACTTAGAAATAAATAGATGGAGTCTATATTTTTCCAACTCCAAAAAGGAGAATTCAATTTTAAAGGAAATATAAGGAAATTAAAAGTTAGACTTTTTAAAACCTACTGGAGAAGGGACATGTGAATATGCACTGCCATAGACCACAATGCTCATAAAAATCATTTTATAAATAAAATTACCAAATGGAAGTTTTATTATCCTGTATAGTGATATAAATTTAAATCAGCATATGATAGTATAAATGATCTATCAATCAAATTTCTAAAATTAAAATTAAAGACTTTAATTTTAAATGATATAGCTTTGAGCCAGAACAAGTCACTGGAATCCAGGGTTTCTCAGCTGCTTGTCCCAGAGGCAAGAATAAAGCCCTGGTTCTTAGGTGAAAATATGTTTATATTATACCTGTTATGTGGTCTACCACGATGCTTCGATTCCAGTAAACATTATAAATGTGTTCTAGTGCTAGTGTTTTCTTCCCTTCCTCAGTTTAAAGACCCCAATCTTCATATTTCATTTTCTTCTTCTTCTCTTAAGAGGATTTAGATATCTAGATGGATCTAGAGATTATAATAATAAGAGAAGTAAGTCAGAGAAAGACAAATAATCACTTATCTGTGAAATCTTAAAAGAATGATACAAATGAACTTATTAACTAAAGAGAAACATGCTAACAAACACAGATAGCAAACTCAAGGTTCAGTTCAGTTCAGTCACTCAGTCGTGCCCGACTCTTTGTGACCCCATGAATCACAGCACACCAGGCCTCCCTGTCCATCACCAACTCTTGAGTTCACTCAGACTCACGTCCATCGAGTCAGGGATGCCATCCAGCCATCTCATCTTCTGTCGTCCCCTTCTCCTCCTGCCCCCAATCCCTCCCAGCATCAGAGTCTTTTCCAATGAGTCAACTCTTCACATCAGGTGGCCAAAGTANTTCCCCATCTATTTCCCATGAAGTGATGGGACCGGATGCCATGATCTTTGTTTTCTGAATGTTGAGCTTTAAGCCAACTTTTTCGTTCTCCTCTTTCACTTTCATCAAGAGGCTTTTTAGCTCCTCTTCACTTTCTGCCATAAGGGTGGTGTCATCTGCATATCTGAGGTGATTGATATTTCTCCCGGCAACCTTGATTCCAGCTTGTGCTTCCTCCAGCCCAGCATTTCTCATGATGTACTCTGCATATAAGTTAAATAAGCAGGATGACAATATACAGCCTTGACGTACTCCTTTCCCAATTTAGAACCAGTCTGTCATTCCATGTCCAGTTCTAACTGCTGCTTCTTGACCTGCATGCAGCTCAGGAGGCAGGTCAGGCAGTCTGGTATTTCCATCTCTTTAAGAATTTTCCACTAAGGACTACCAAATGATCTAGTAATCCCACTCTGGGTATATATCCAAAGAATATGAAAACACTAATTTGAAAAGATACGTGTATTCCATTGCTCACTGAAGTATTATTTAGAATAGCCGAGATATGGAAACAACCTAAGTGCCCATCAACAGATGAAGGGATAAAAAATGTATGTATACATATACACACAATATAATATTGTTATTGTTTAGTTACTAAGACTCTCTTGTGATCCCATGGACTGTAGCCCACAAAGCTCCTCTGTCTATGGGATTTCCCAGGCAAGAATACTGGAGTGGGTTGCCATTTCCTTCTCTAGGGGATCTTCCTGACCCAGGGCTGGAACTTGAGTCTCTCGCATTGGCAGGCAGATTCTTTACCACTAAGCCACCAGGGAAGCCCACAATCCACAAAAAGAATTAAATTCTGTCATTTGCAACAACATGGATGGACCTAGAGTATTAACCGTGGAGAAATGACAAAGATAAATATTTTGCGTTATGACTTTTAAGTGGACTCTAAAAAATAAAACAAATCAGTGTACAAAACAGCTAAACCCAGAATCACAGATATAGAGAGCAAACTAGTGATTACTAGTGGAGAGAGGGAAGGAGGAAGAGGTAAGATTGGGATATGGGATTAAGAGATACACATCACTATGTATAAGATAGATAAGCAACAAGGATATGTTGTACAGCACAGGGAAATGTAGTCTTTATTTGTAATCACTTTAAATGGAATATAATCTATAAAAATATTGGATCACTATGTCGTACACTTGATACTAATTTAACATTGTAAATTAATTATACTTCAATTAAAAAGATCACAGAACAATCCTGTATTTTCCAAGTTACAATTTTAGAAAAGCTTTCAAACTTCTCTTTTGGCTAAAAAATGAATAAGGAAGGTAGTGTAAACTGAGCAACTATTCTGTGTCAGGCTCACATAAATTAAATGTAGTATTTTTGTATAATGGAACATTATTCATTCATAAAATGGAATGAAGTACTATATATACTACAACATGGATTATGCTTGAAAGCATTATGTTAAGTGAAAGAAACCAGACACAAAAGACCACATATTAAATGATTCCATTTGTATGAAATGCCAAGAATAGGCAAATCCATAGAGACGGAATAGTAATAGCAAGAAGCTGGGGGGAGGGGGAGTAGGGAGTGACTACTAATGAGTGCTGGGATTTTGTGGAAATGAGAGAAAATTTCTGGCATTAATGGTGATGACAGTGCAAACTTGTGAACATACTAACAACCACTGAATTCTACACTTAAAATGTGAATACTTTTCTACGTGGGTCTTCTTTCACACTACTAAATAAATTAGCTGGAATGGAAAAAGATTGGACCAGAAAGGACTTATGTCTTTAAGAATTTAAATATCCCTTATAGGTGATTAATGTATAAATTAATAACTTAAATACATGCTGGACTAAGATAATTATCATGAGGGTAAAACACACCAACATTTTATAAAACCCTTTTTGCCTTCTGTCTTCCAATTATAGTCTTCAAATCATGTAACAATCTTGTTACAGGTGCCAGTATGTCTTTCTCCTTAACACAGTTATTTCATGAAATTGGCATAAAGTTCCTAACTATTCAAGTTGAGAAATGGGTAAATGGAGTCCCTTTTCTATTGCTTGTACTTTTATGTTTATGTGAAAATTTCTGTAGAAATAAAGGTATTACCTATTTGGGAAAAGCATTATTTTCCTAAGTAAGTTGGAGTATATTTTACTTTCCTGCATTTTTTTTTTTATAATAAAGGTAAGATTTTTATCAGGGAAATGCACAGATCTTAAAACTAGAAATTTCACCTTAGAAATTTCCCAACCAATCATTCTCTCATAAGCAACCACTGTTCTGATTTGTCACTGTAGATTTGTTTTTCCTGGTTTTGAATTTTGTGTAGATGGATGTACAATATGTTCTTTTTTTATGTCTGGCTTATTTTGTTCCACATAATACTTTTGAGGTTTTCCCCAGTTGTTCTATGTATCAGTAGTTCATTTTTTTTTTATTACTAAGGAGTATTTTATTAAATGAACATGTCATAATTTGCTAATCTGTTCTCCTATTGATGGACATTTAGACAAATTTTAACGATTTTGAAAAGAAGTATTACATTTCAGTACAAGTCTTTTTGTGAATATATGTTTTCATTTCTTTGGGTATTTATGATAAAGCTATTAATGATTCTGCAAAGTGTTATATGAACTTACAATCTTACCAGCATAGTGGCCGAGTGTTCTAGTTATTCCATATCCTCACTAACACTTTGTTTTGCCTGTCTTATTTATTCTAAAGAAACTAGTGGGTATGAAATGATACTTAATTATGGCTTTACTTTTCATTTTCCTGATGACTAATGATTTTTAATATCTCTTTTTAAAATTTTAGTATCTTTTAATGTACTTAGTAGCCGCTTTAATATCTTTTAATGTACTTACTAGCCACATGAAGTGGCTTTTCATGCCTTTTGCTCAGTTTAACAATCTGCCTTGTTATTTATTTGTAGAAGTTCTTCATATATTCTAGATCAATTTCTTTGTTAGATATATGTATAAATGTCTTCTTCAACATGTAGCTTGCCTTTTCATATTTTTAATTCTATCTTTTGATGAGTAAAAACTTTAATTTTTATTAAGTACAAATTAGCAATGAAAAAACGTTCCGTGCTAAATAATCTTTGACTATCTCATGGTGGCAAAGATTTTCTTGTTTTATTTTCTTCTAGAAGCTTTATAGTTTTAGCTTTTCAATGGAGTCTAGGCCATTTCAAGTCATTTGTGTAATGTATTTACTTTTCTCCATCCAGCTAAATTTGAAGTCAAGCCATTTCCTCTTTTCATTTCTGTTTCCCATTTATAAACGGAGAGCATTATAATAGGTGAGTAAAGTCTGATTATTTTCTAAAAGTTGAAGTAGTCCCACATGTAGAAGCAATTTTAGCCCTGCACCCCTACCAAGATGTTAATGGAGAAGTTAGATTATAAGGATTGCAGTCAGTGTAGACAGTCCTTGTTATCTTGCTATCTACTCATATGAAGAAAATACATGTGAAAGGAACTGTTCTAAAATCTCAGGGAAAATGCCTTCTAGAGCCAAACCTGGAAACCAAGATATTTATTAAGTGCAGTATGTGAGCAAGAATTACTGGAGTTAATCAGCTAATTCTGTTTTTGTCCTGTGATTTACCAAATATTTACTTGGCATTTGGGCCTGTGGTTAAACTGTTGTTGTTGTTTTTAAATAAGAATTGGACGAGGGGAAAAGTTTGCCAAATATGAACTTAACACTTTCCAAATGTGCTTACCTGGGAGGAGTTCAGAGTAGCGAGAAAGGAAGTAGGATTGGGGGCAGGAGAATCAGAAACGGAAGTGTGTCCTCTGTGGATCAGAAGTGTGCATATCTGGGGTTTGGCTTCCAGTGTTTGCGGAAGAGAGGGGCCAGATTGAAGAGAAGGTGCCAAAATGTGAGGATTTAAAGCCAGAAGCAAGCTAAATTTAGATTGTAGACATTAGAGATGGAAAAGATCCACAGGATAATATTACCAAACTCATTCCTGGCCAGCTCAGGATACATTTAAACAGAAAGATCAGATACAAAAGTGACCACAACCAAAGGCCAGTGCTCAGTGGGCCTCTAAAATAGTGATGTGAATGAAGTTTAGTTTAAGTGGATACTATTCAGATCCAATCTAACCCATCTGCCTTCTTAAAAGAAGCTGGGAAAGAAGGTTTTTTGATGCTTGAAATCAAGAAAAAAGTATTCTGTAAATGTCTCTACATTCTCTAGATAATATAATTGCCATGTTTTTGCTCCTAATGTCTATTAGGAACAGAGGTGTGAATGAGTGTGAATGTTTGTACAACAATATCCTGGAAAAGTGATTCCAAAATTGTGGATCATAGATTGATACAAATCCACAAAAGTGGTGAAAATAAGGACAATGTGTATTTTCCATACTTAATTTTACTAAAAGTAAAGGAGTAACCTTAATTCTAAGATTAAGATCTCTCTCTATTTTCACTTTTAGACTGTCCTTTTGGAGAAAGAAGAGATAGTGTTGGTAATCACTCTTCTTGGCAAAATGAAAATTGATAAATAACCCTATATAAATCCATTCATTAAAAAAATGAGTCTATGATATTTAAATTCAAGCTACAGCTTCTTTAGAACAGTCTGAGTGCATCTAAAAATGAAACAGGAAAGTCATGATGAAACTAGGTCTCTATTGATGTAAGACAACCTATTGTTTTAGATATGACTAACCTAGAAAACCTAGAAAACATATTAAGTAATTATTCATGCCATCAGTAATAAAGCACATCCTAATATCAGAATTTTTAATATGTGAAAACATATGGATATGACCCTAAGTATCTGTGAAATATAGTGTATCATTTGCATAAAGACAATTAATTCATTTAACACATAATTAATGATTATTGGTATTCTTCCTGAATACTTACTTATTGTACAAAGTACCTGAGTCCAGGCTTTGAAGAGTTTCTGAGTGATCCATAAAATTATATCCCATATTCTTCATTAATTTCCTAGTGCAAATTTTCTTCAAAATTTGAGGGTATTTCTCATTTGATACCTATATATTTGGCTTTGCTAATTGCTGTAGCTATGCAAACCATTCTAGAGTTTCAACCATTCACAGCTCCATGTACAAACAGCCAAATGAAAACCCACTGTAACGTGTAATATGCCTCTTAACGTTTGGCAAGGGGGACCTAGTGCTGCTTGATGCATTCACAAGTATATGATAAGCTAAAGTGTAACAGGGGATATGCTTAGGGATCATAAATAGGAAAGATAAATTCAAATTTCTGTTCACCCTAAATATCCCCTTATGCATTTCTCAAAAGAGTTGCTGAAATTCTTTAGAAATCCTGTCACATTCTTTAGAAAGCAAGGCAATCTTTCCTTAAGCTCAATCCTTAAAGATTTCTCATCACTATTTCACTTTGGCATTTCACCCTAGTGACAGGCATTTTATTGGTCTTGTGTTGATTTTCAAATTCCTTAGTACAATTACAGTTTTTGGCATTGCAAAATACAAAGAAATCAGCTTGAAGTTTATAAATATTCTATCACTGGGGGAATAGGTGGTTGATAAAGAGGTAGTTTTGGAATTTTTTGTAAAGCAATTTCCCTTGTACTTGAAAAGCCCATGTGATAGTAGATTGTTATAGTGAGGTTTCATTGGACTAAGAACATCTCTCTACCAGAAACATAAAACAGCTCTTCACCAATACTTAGATTTCCCCACTGCTTAGTATCCATTGTACAAGTACAAAGAAGCAGTGCATTTTAGGTTAAATGAAATTAAGATCTGGATTGAGAAAACTGGGTAATGACCCACACTAGAAAAACTCACTTTGGCCCCCCCCCCTTTTTTTTTNAGTCAAGCTTGAGCAGACATGCAGAGATTCATGCCTGAATCTCGAGAGGCAACAAGTTATTTACCTGTGGGTGTTTCTTCCTAAGGCTCCAGAAAACCATACTGATGGGTTCTACCTCATGTCCCATGTCACAGCAGGTCACTTGCCCATGAGCATGAGAGATGTGTATAAGAGACAGTAACACCTCATCAGAGATAGTAGAGAATCACTTATAATGTTTCATGAAAATATTAATAGACATAAATAGGAAACAGCCTTAGCTGTTTCTTGGAGAGAGTAAAAATGAATAGTACATTTGCTGTCAACTGTGCACATTAACACTGAAAAACAACTGATAGGAAAACCACAACACAATTATAAAGCAAAGTAACGATGATTCTGAAATAGTGGTATTGCTTGTGCCACAGGTTCAGGAGTAGGAAAGAATTTTAATATGCTCGGGATACGGGGTTTGATTTAACATTCTGATGTGTGATGAAGCTGAAAATATGTAACTTGGGATAAGAAAATGATCTGCAAGGAGAGGGGAAGGAAATTTGTGGCTTTTTTTTCCATTTGCAAATAATTATGGTTTCCTTTAGCCAACTCCAGGAGATTTAGTAACTTTTTGTATTGGAGAAGGGTGGCCTCTGCCATATGGCTACCCACTGGTTTCTGTGTTCAAGCTAAAAATAGCACAATTTGGGAGCCCAGGACAATTTGTTCATTGTAAATTTATGCTATAATTCTTCTTTATGTCTTAACATTATATCTGAGACCCTTCCTGGCTCTTGGATTGCCTTAAACAATGACAAATGGCCAGTGTCTAGGGCAATAGTTTCTAAGTGAGTGACAGAACACTGTGCCCTTTCCACAGTCCATTTCAAAACAAGCTTTGATGAGTCTACAACCCATTTTACTTACCTTTGCAAATACCCTATTTCTAATATTGTGGCCAGTGAATGAGTGGCCTTGTAACTCTGTAACTGCTTGCACTATTGCTGCTTAGATATAGTAATGATTTATAAGGGGCACCTATTCAACCACAAGATTAAAGGCCATAGTATTTCAAATTTTGAACTAAGATTCAGCCATTTAACCTTGGATAATTCCAGTTTTCCTCTTAAATTTTCTCTGTTTGTATAGAGAAAAACAAAATCATGATTTCAGAATGTTATCATATTTTTTCTAGAATTTATCACATTATTCAATTCATGAATGCAGAATAAAAATTGATTTCAACAGATATAATGATTAATGATGTGGTTATAGTATTCTGCTTGATGGAAATAGGAAAGCATAAGATATATGCTAAACATCTTTATTTTTTAAAACAAATAATATTTAAATAATTTTATAGAGATTTTTATTTTGTTTCTTTCCCAAAATAGACTCAGGGGAAATTTATGGCTACTTGGCAATTGACAAAAGTGTTTAGTGAATGACCATAATTACTTAGGTTCACTTTGATTCTGAGTAGTGTTTTGGCTAAAAGGCATTATAACTCAGGGATTAGAAACAAATATCTGAAGTATCAATCTCTTCATATTTATTTTTCTAAATATGTAATAATGATTACCACCAGATTGTCTGTAAAATCCTATGTAGTCCTTGGAAGTAATATGCTACTTATTTGAATTACAGTAATTCCTTCTTGCCAGGAGAACAATAACCTCAGATATGCAGATGACACCACCCTTATGGCAGAAAGTGAAAAGGAACTAAAAAGCCTCTTGATGAAAGTGAAAGAGGAGAACGAAAAAGTTGGCTTAAAGCTCAACATTCAGAAAACGAAGATCATGGCATCCGGTC
>SJYV01011213.1:51083-65229 GCA_006410875.1 Neotragus pygmaeus | reverse complement strand
TGGAAAAGACTCTGACACTGGGAGGGATTGGGGGCAGGAGGAGAAGGGGACAACAGAGGATGAGATGGCTGGATGGCATCACCAGCTCAATGCACATGAGTTTGGGTGAACTCTGGGAGTTGGTGATAGACAGGGAGGCCTGGTGTGCTGTGACTGATGGGTCACAAAGAGTCAGACATGACTGAGTGACTGAAGTGAACTGAACTGAATTCCTTCTTCATATGGTACCATCCATTTTCATTAAAAAACTAACTGACCACTGTCCCTAAATGAACTGCTACTATTATCTTTAAAACATGGAGTTGAGAATATCCCTACAGTTTTAAGCAGAGATAATAAACGTAATATTGATGTCACATGCTCATTGCTGTTGCTCAGTCCCTAAATTGTGTCTAACTCTTTGTGATCCCATGAAGTGCAGCACACCAGGCTTCCCTGTCCTTCACTGTCTTATTGAGTTTATTCAAAATCATGTCTATTAAGTCAGTGATGCCATTCAACCATCTCATCCTCCATTGTTGCCTTTTTCTCCTGCCTTTGTTCTATCCCAGCATCAGGATATTTTCCAGTGAGTGAGCTCGTCACATACGGTGGTCAAAGTATTAGAGCTTCAGCTTCCGCATCAGGCCTTCCAGTGAATATTTAGGGTTGACTTCCTTTAAGATTAACTGGTTTGATCTCCTTGAAATACAAGGTACTCATATGTTTATATATTTTTTTATTAAAGTAGCTCTATTAATGCATTTTGAACTATTTATTGAGATGGTGAATTCAAATGAATAACTATACCTTGGCAATTTAATCCACAATACAGATTAAGTTATGTTATAATGTTGAAATATTAGTCTTTTTAAAATTTATCAAAAACATTTTATTTTGTTAAATACAAAATCTTTAACAAATGTGCAATTTGGTGTGATGGTGTTCATAATGGTAAGAAGTTTGGAAACCATTAACGTGAAGTGAAATGAAAGTCACTCAGTTGTGTCCAACTGTTTGTGACCCCATTGAATAGTCCATGGAATTCTCTAGTCTAGAACATTGGAGTGGGTAGCCCTTCCCCTCTCCAGGGGATCATCCCAACCCAGGGATCGAAGTGGAGTTTTCTGCATTACAGGTGGGCTCTTCACCAGTTGAGCTTTACCAGGGAAGTCCCCGGAAACCATTGACTTGGAGCTAAAAATCCATTGAATCATGAGTGTACAAACTTCTCCAGTATGTTTTCCTCAGGTCTTTCTTGGGATAGGCCTGGATTTTGTACCCATGACTCTGAACTGTGGGGAAATATGAGCAGCCTGATTTATGACCTTTACACTGAAGCTGCAGTTACATGTGAGACTTTCCCTGTAGCACAATGCTGCAACCCCTGCCTTTGTTATTACCTTCTCCTCCAAAATACACACAACCCCTAGCTTATAAGGGAGAAAGTGCCAGGATCACAGCTGGAATATAGCCTAGGCCTTGGGGGTGAAGGGGAGCATCTCTTCAAAAAAACGTAAATGTGTCTCAATTTTGTTAGAGGCAGAAGCCAAGCTGGTGTTTCTCCTCCTTACCAGGGGCTGGGAGACCCCCCCGAGAGAGCTGATGGGGAGCGGAGGAACTTCAGGGCAGGCCTGAGCTCCATGGGCTCAGTGGGGTTCCTATAACAAGGTGAGCTTGAGAGTCAAGCTTGAGCAGACATGCAGAGATTCATGCCTGAATCTCGAGAGGCAACAAGTTATTTACCTGTGGGTGTTTCTTCCTAAGGCTCCAGAAAACCATACTGATGGGTTCTACCTCATGTCCCATGTCACAGCAGGTCACTTGCCCATGAGCATGAGCCAACACAGACATGGTCCCCACTCTCATGTCAAACAGGAGAGATGACACTAACCATCACACAAATAAAATGGAAAATTACAACTGTAGCCAGTGCTGTACAGGAGAGGTCCATAGTGCTATGGGAGCGCATACCAGGGTATCTGACCCAGATAAGGAAGGCTTCCTGTGAGGACTCATTGAAGAAAAAAAGGGAGATAGTTAGCTCGAGTCAGAGAAATCTTTCGAGGCACCAGGTGTAACTGCTGTCTTCTAATCTGAGGCTGCCAAGAAAGAGGTAGATAGGACTTGTCCTGGGAGATATCAGAATGTAGCGGAAGCTAGAGAGAGTTAATGTTAGGTCATCTAGAAAGCTTACTAACTACAGAATGGTCATGGCGTATGCTAGTTTTGAACTATTCTTGGGGCCGCACTCTATGTTCAGTTCTATACATGTAATATCTCATTTACTCTTCACTACACCTCTATGTTGGTCTTCCCAGGAAGCTCAGTGGTAAAGAATCCACCTGCCAATGCAGGAGATGTGAGTTCGATCCCTGGGGTTGAAGATCCCCTAGAGAAGGAGATGACAACCCTCTCCAGCATTCCTATCTGGAGAATCCCATGGACAGAGGACCCTGGGGGGCTAAAGCCCATGGGGTTATAAAAGTTGGATATGACCCAGCAACTAAACAATAATAATGCTATGTTAGAAATTTATATTTCTCTTGCTTTTTCAGATGACCAAACTGAAACACAGAGGTGAAGCGACTGTCTGAGGTTGCCTAGTAGTGAGTGGGAGAGCTAGGATTTGAACCCAGGTCATCTGGCTCTAGAGCTGTGTTCTAAACTACTGTTCCTTATGGGGTTGAGGTGGGTATTCAAGTTTGGGCCAGTAGACCTAGAGAGGATTCAGGAAACAATGGAAATCCTTGGTCTTTAATGTCCCATGTAGCCTAGAAAATTCTCTGCCTCCTCTTCCAGCACCATCAAAAGGGACAACTTNTTCCTTATGGGGTTGAGGTGGGTATTCAAGTTTGGGCCAGTAGACCTAGAGAGGATTCAGGAAACAATGGAAATCCTTGGTCTTTAATGTCCCATGTAGCCTAGAAAATTCTCTGCCTCCTCTTCCAGCACCATCAAAAGGGACAACTTTACTGCTCGTCTCTTTGACATCCACAAAGTGAGGTGAAGTCGCTCAGTTGTGAGCGATTCTTTGCGACCTCATGGACCTTTCAGGCTCCTCCGTTCTCGGGATTTTCCAGGCAAGAGTACTGGAGTGGATTACCATTTCCTTCTCCAGGGGATCTTCCCAACCCAGGAATTGAACCCAGGTCTCCCTCATTGCAGGCAGAAGCTTTCCATCTGAGCCACCAGGGAAGCCACTCGTGACATCCACAAGCAAGTCCTAAAAGAAGGCATTGTGCAGGTAACCATTCTCAATATTAGTCTTTAAACTATGAGAAGTGATCATGGCTAAATCATTTTAAGGCCATAGCACTCTACCTAACTTTGCGATGCCATTACAAATGACACATGTAAAGTGAGTACAGTACAGTGGTTGGCCCCATGACACAGTTACATGTATACACTTTGTCATTAGGATAGAGTGACTATCCTGATTCCTGATTGATTTGACCATGATGGGACAGACAGGGTCTAAGTGAGGAAGAAGTACAAAGTCCAGTCACTACTTAAGGAGTTATTTTTTTGGGGTGACTTGAAAGAAGATAGCTTGATGAATTGAATTGGTTAACTTGAATTTAATGGGCCACTGTGAAATTTCAAAGATGAGTTCTCAAACTGCACAGAGAACTAGTGACTCTGGTATATACTGGCTCAAATAGTAGCTCCACCTCTTTCCTTCTACCCTCCGAGCCAGGAACTTTGGATATGACCTCATTTGGAAATAGGATCTTTACAGATATAATGAAGTGCAGATGAGGTCTTACTGGATTAGAGTGGTCCTAAGTCCAGTATGACTGATGTCCCTCTTATAAAAAGAGTGAAATTTAGATACACACACAGGGGAAAATGCCATGTGAAGACGGAGGCAACAATTATAGTGATGCATCTACAAGCCAAAGCATGAAAGATTGCATATGAAGAGGATGGCTGGGAGTCAATAGAATACAGGAGAGAAGCATTTACCATATTCTTCAAAGCCTCTCGATGATATGTTGATTTTAGACTTTTGGCTTCCAGATAACAAATTTTAGTTGATTCAAGCCACCTTGTTTATGGTAATTCGTTGTACCTACCCTAGAAAATTCATACAGGTGATCACTGGGCCTGGTAGAAAATTGAACCACTAATGGAAAAAAGAAGTGTAGATAAAAGTGGAGGGCTAAGATGAGAACCTTGTTGGATATGCCAACATTTAGGGGACATAAATCCAAATGAGGGAGAAGAGATATATCAGGAAGTTCCAGAGATTACCCAGACAAGCTCTACTTTTTAAGAAAAGGATGTCAAATGTAATGGAAAAGGATGAGGGGATGAGAGCTAGAAAAATGGGGTTGACAAGAAGTAGGTTATTAGACTTCCAAGAAAACATTTCTAAAAGAGCAGCATTTGTCAATCTTGAATATGCAAAAGGATCATACACAGACTTTGTTAAAAATGTTAAGTCCCAGAGTCACTTTTCTGAGGTACTGATTCTTCAGATGGAGAGTTGAGTCCATGACTCTGCATTTTGATGGGTGATTCTGAGGCAAGAACTTCTTGGACTTTATGAAATGATGCTAAAGTGGTGATGGTGGTGGTTTAGTTGCTAAGTCGTGTCTGACTCTTGCATTCCCATGGACTGTAGCCCACCAGGCTCCTCTGTTCATGGAATTTTCCAGGCAAGAATACTGGAGTGGGTTGCCATTTCTTTCTCCAGGGGATCTTCCTGACTCAGGGATCGAACCTGCATCTTTTGCATCGCAAGTGGATTCTTTACCACTGAACCACCAGGGAAGCCCTAGGTCAGGAGAAAATCCAAGGTTTGTAAAACCTGAAACTAATATGATTTGGGAGCTTTTTTTTTTTTTTAACAAAAAGAATATAAAATTATAAATACCAAATTGGGAAAAAGGCAATATTTATTTATTGATAGAATAATCAGAAAAGAAATAACTAGTTACACATATTAAATATTATAATTAGCTCAAACTTTAAACACATTTTGGAGCTTCTATCAGTTTTCTTTAGTTTACATGTTTGGCTTCCTATTTGCATATTTCTTCAAAGATATTTGATTTTTAATATTGTCACTGATTCTGTAAAATGTGCAAAAGTTAAAATTAAAGCTGCTCTAGAGCTACTTAAATGCATTTGAAAATCTGTTTGAGCCACAAAATTGTGAACAAATTGCTTTTATACTATAGTTGGATGACTTCTTCCAATGTACATGTGTAGGAATTTTGTCTTTGGAACAAATGGCTTTTCAGTCAGTTCCTCTGTGTTGCTGGCAATTTTATGTATAGCTTTGAGTGAATACCTAGTCTTTTATCAGGATAAGATTATCAGATATGGTAAGATGCTATTTAATAACCTGGGATACATAGATCACATTATTTTAAACAGAGACACATTGGCTATTTGTAGTTCTGCTATATATGTATGCCTAACAAATGGAAAGTTTGATTAATTTCATTCATTATGACCTGCCTTAAAAAGGAAAAACATATAGTGCATTATCGGAGAAGGTAATGGCACCCCACTCCAGTACTCTTGCCTGGAAAGTCCCATGGACAGAGGAGTCTGGTAGGCTGCAGTCCACGGGGTCGCTAAGAGTCGACACTGAGTGACTGAAGCGATTTCACTTTTGCTTTTCACTTTCATGCATTGGAGAAGGCAATGGCAACCCACTCCAGTGTTCTTGCCTGGAGAATCCCAGAGACAGAGGAGCCTACTGGCCTTCCCTCTATGGGGTCGCACAGAGTCAGACACGACTGAAGTGACTTAGCAGTAGCAGCAGCATAGTGCATTATTGTATTTCTTATAGTCATCAAGAACTTTTTGACAAAAGAGAACATTCTGACTAAGTATCAATGAGAACTGAATTTATTTTCCATTTGTAACTTCCCACAGACTAACTTCTGCTTCTCTTTCACATCAACATATTTCTGGTGTCAGATGCCATATTGCGATACAAGTTCCCTGCAACTTCACGCTGCAAATTTTATCAAAGCATATGCCTACATGAACATATTGCTAGGGCCACTCCCAGGGCCCTGGATAATAAAATAGAAGTTCTGAAGCTTGAGCTTTATTAGCTTAATGGAAGATCTAACACTTACTAAACAGGTACGCAAAGGGCGCAAAGAAGAGGTATCTGGTGGACAGGCAGTGGAGAGCTCACAGAAGACTGATGGTTCAGAGATATTTAGTCAGGAAGAAGGAAGAGATGGAGTGGTGGTTAGAAAGAGGGGTAGTTATTTATTACATGAAAAAATTCTGTCTGTAGAATCATGGATTGCATTTTTGAAGTCAGGGATATGAATATACAGAAAAGGGGAAAAGGGGACAATGAAAGGAGAGGAAGGAGAAGGAGAGAGAGAAAGAAGTGGAGGAGGGAGAAGAAAAATAAAGAATTCGGGTAGCAGTTTTGAAATTTCTAGTCTAGAGACGCTAGTCTCTTCTTTCTTCAAGTTGATCTAAGTTCTTGACGGGTTCCCAACATGGCTTCCAAGTGGTCCTTGTATCGAGGGAGGGTATCCCCATCCTTTCTGACCTCCCCGAAAGAGCATCTCCGACCAGCACCTTGATGTTATTTCTTTTCCCTCTGCATCTCATGTTGTTGCCAAAGCTTTGTTTCATTTTGGCCTCTGATGTCAGACCCTTAAATTTTTCATTCTTCTGCTCCCAGTCACAAAGTATGTTTCTTTCCCACATCCCTCCTGGATAAACTTCTCAGACAGTAAGGGAGGGATTAGAGGAGGTGCAATAACACAGTGAATTCAAAGTGGGGTACGTAAGAAGCTGAAGACAGATGACCTCAATATGGATATTTTCCCTGGAGAGTAGCACATTACTGCTACGCTTTCTAAAATCTATTGAGTCAATATATAAATTGACTTAATGGGCCTTTGATATTTTTGCCATGATAAGTGTTAAATATAAGTTCTTTTTCAAAATGAATCACAAAAAAACTGTATTCTAAATAGGTTTTCTTCGGATATTGAATGGCTAGGACTTTTAGGACATTTTAGCACTTGACACGTAGAAGGAACCACACAGTCATAAGTGCCACACTTGACTGTGTTCACACGCTGCCAAACCAATTCAGAAGAAAGGTGAAAAATTCACTCATTCATTTGGAAGTTTCCAAAGATCCAGATGTTTGGCGTCATGCAGATTGTTACGTGACTGCTTGGGTTGTTCATATTATTCCGCATGTTTGGCATGTATAGGCAGACTCTGGTTATGTTTCCAGATAGGGAAATGCAACGTGTTTCATGTGCTCTGTTGGGACCCCACAATTCGTGGTGTCAAATGGCTTTTCCTCATTTGATCCCCATGAAGACAGTTTAATTTCACTCATTTTTCTAGTCCCACAAAAATGCAGGTGCAGATATTTCATTGCTTCTAATCTCAAAGTACTAAAATATTTGAATAAGAAAAACAATTCTGTTCCAACAGAAAGCATTTCATCCCAAGAAATAAAATTTTCCTTTCTTTATTCCAGCAAATGAACAATAAAAATACATGAAATCATATTATCGCTGAGAATAAACATAAAAACTTGACTGCTTTCTTTAAGGCAGATCTAGAGGATGAGTTTTTTTCTTTTTTAATCTTTCATTTAAATTGTATCTAAACATATTTTATTAGTTTGGCACATCAAGATTTAGAAGAACTAGGAGAATGGCTGGCTAACTTTCACTATAAATAGTGATTCTTTGAAATCTGTTTGCCTAGAGTTAAGTTTTTTGTCAAGTATTTCCCAGCTTGACTGTGCTATTCATTTTAAATTGATCGTGTGCTCTATATGGAGCTATAATAGAAAACTGGGAAAACAGATCAATTTAGGTTCCAGAGAGCTACCACAAAGATATATTCACATTAATAAAAGAGCCTTGGGCTTGTAAGACTTTTCTTCAATATGTCTAATGACTTAATTCAACAAATATTGACTGAGTTGTTCCCATTTGAAGAACACTTGCCTTAGTATTATGGGGACATAGAGTTGAATAGGGGAAAAGCCTTACATTTCAATTGACGAAGTCAGAGAATATTGTGCTGAAGCTAGAAATTTGATAAAGAATACATTGTAGGGATGAAATGGTACCTACTAAATAGAAATTAATGATCAATTATTAATATTTTGAGAATGTTACTAATAATTCCTTAAAGAAAAAGCATAGAAATAAGGAATATTTAAGAAAATTTAATTCTTCCTGCTTCTATATGATACAGAAACCATTAAGGAGAAAATAGAGCAAAATGAAAGTAAAGAATGAGGATTGCAAGATTTCTCTTATACTTGAATGGTTTCAAATCATATATCAATATTAAAACAAGTCTTCGAGAATTCTGGTAAATTAGCAAGCATTTGAGTGTTACAAGTACTAATAGTGTGACAAGTACAAATCAATACAAGTGATAAGTTGATGGACTGATTCATTCAGAAGGATCAAATTATTAAAAGATCAAATGCAAAGGGGAAAATCCATAAATACTGATGTGTTCTGATACATTGAGGAAAAGACCTGCATTATAACAGATGACAGCTCATCTATATGGCAGATAACCAGTACAGTCCACCAGCCCTCCCTAGCCACAGGTACATCCATGGATTCAATCAACCCTGGGTGGAATCAGAGGTGTGACTGTATCTAGGTCCTTTTATATAAGAGACCTGAGCATCTATGGAATTTGGTTCCCTTGGGAAAAGGGATCCTGGATTTGACCCTTTGCAGATACTGAAGGACGAATGTAATTGCAACAGGTATGTAATTAAGACAGTAAATTGTGGCAAATGAGTAAATAATATTTCTTAGATTGATCCTCAGTTGGGGACTGGCACAAATTAATGTAGTACAGTAAGCATAACTTTAAGAGTATTTTAGAAGTGAACTGCTATGTCGTGTACTGGCATGCACCCAGAGCATATCAAAGTACTATTGCTGCAGAGAAGTATATTCTGCTACAAAATAATTTTAATAAAGCAGCAAAAATCATCCCCTCCCTTCCACCAACTGTCCGATTTAATAGAAATAAGCATAAGAAAAATGTAGCTCTTGGAGAAGGACTAAACAAGTGTAGAAATAGGAGCATCAACATTAAAATGGCTGCTATTTCCAATTATAAGAAACCACTTCAGTAACTGTAAGAGTAAGCAAAACTTTTCTAGTGCTTCATTCACTTATACAACTAGAATCTGGTGTGCATAGGTACAGATCAATACAAATGGCCAAATGTGGCTGTTTGCTTCAGTCAATAGAGACTGAATTGTTGAAAGATTGAGTATAAAGGGAAAATCCATAAACATCTATGTTTACTGCTACAGTGACAGAAACAAACAACTAAATAACTAAAGGCAACACAGAGCAAATCTTCAGTTCTAATGTGGAGTTGAACTCTTCCAGGGAGGATGAGGATAAACCTGGTACAAAGATAAGGAGGCTCTGATAAACAAAACAGGCTTGCTGGATGCATTCTGAAACCCCATATGTGAAGAACCCTTAAAGGGGTAGATAGCACAAAATATAGTGACAATAAAGGAGTGTCAAACTTCAGTTTAATTTAAGACACTGCAATCCAAATTTGAATTGGTAAGCAGCCACAAAATTAAAAGATGCTTCCTCCTTGGAGTAAAAGCTATGAGAAACCTAGACAGCATATTACAAATAGACATCACTATGCCAACAAAAGTCTATATAGTCAAAACTGCGGATGTTAGAGTTGGACCATGAAGAAGGCTGAGCCCTGAAAAATTGATGATTTGAAATTGTGGTGCTAGAGAAGATCCTTGAGAGTCTCTTGGACATCAAGGAGATCAAACCAGTCAATCCTAAAGGAAATCAACCTTGAATACTCATTGAAAGGAGTAATGCTGAGGCTGAAGCTCCAATAATCTGGCCACGTGATGCAAAGAGCTGACTCACTGGGACACACCCTGATGCCGGGAAAGGTTGAGGGCAGGAAGAGAAGGGGGCAATAGAGGATGAGACGGTTGGATGGCATCACCGACTCAATGAACTTGAGTTTGAGCAAACTCTGGGAAATAGTGAAGGACAGGGAAGCCTGGAGTGCTGCAGTCCAAGGGGTCACAAAGAATCAGACATGACTTAGTGAACAATATCAGTAACAACAAACCATTACAGTAGAGGGACTCAGGCTTCAGTAAAATTCAAACTCAGGAAATTGTTGCTTCATAATATGGTGGTTTGATTAGTTTGCCGTGGGATCCCCAGCATTGGTTATGTAATAAGGATAATGTTCAACCCTAAGGGGAAACAATTGGAAGGGCTTGGAAGGCTGCTAACAGCCAAGTAAAGCAAGTTTGTTTTCAAGGGAAAGTCTTGAGATTAAAAGGCATATGTTTCTCTTTGCTTCCATCTAAGCACCCAAATACTGGTTTTACGGCAGCAAAACTGAATTTTGTGCATACTAACAGATGGAGACCCTTAATATACTCCCTGCCTTGGCAGGACGCATTCGAGTTGAGTTTGGATGAGACTGTATATCCTAAGGGTATTTAGTCTCTATAGTTAAGAACTCAGTAAAATGAAGAATGAAGAACCAGGCCACATTTAGGGAAAGGGATGCTGATTTCACATTCAAACCCAAATGTCAGCCTATAGTCACTGATTGCTTGTTTTCTAAACATCTTAAGTTGAAAATATCTAAATCTAAGTTTCAATATTCTCCTTCAGACTGCTGCTGCTGCTGCTAAGTCGCTTCAGTAGTGTCTGACTCTTAGTGACCCCATGGGCTGGAGCCCACCAGGCTCCTCCGTCCATGGGATTTTCCAGGCAAGAGTACTGGAGTGGGGTGCCATTGCCTTCTCCCTCCTTCAGACTAGTGCCTCCTTATCATCATTTCAGGCACCTAGTTGCTCAAGCCAGCAATTTAAAAGCCATCTTTGATACTTCTATCTCCCTTAGCTCTTGCATTCAATCCATCACCAAGTCTTATTAATTTTGCCTACAAAATACTCCTGGTCTCCATGCATCTCTATCTTGGCTGCATCTCTGGTTCAAGCAGATGACTGCCTGTCAAGTTCACCACTTCTCCTTTCCCAACCTGTTCTCCATGGAGCAACTTGATCTTGTAAAATTGTATATCAGATTAAATTACTCATCTGTTTTAAATAACTTCAAAGATCTTTCACTGTTCTTAAAGTTGAGTTTCTCAGTATAGCCTACAATCTTCTGCATGATTTGGGCCTTATCTGCCTCTCCAGTTCTTTAACCACAGCAATTTTTTTCTCAACTTAAGGCTATTGTATTCTGTACCTAATTTTTATACCATACTTCTAGGCCAAAAGGAAGACCTGACAATTTTATTTATTAAGTAGTTACAGCCAAAGAACTTGACAACTATTCATGTCCTAACAACTTAGTAGCTACTTAAAAAAGGGTAAATCAGGGCTTCTTTCATGGTCCAGTGTCAGGAGTCTACCTGCAAATGCAGGGGACATGGGTTCAACTTCTGATNCCTGACAATTTTATTTATTAAGTAGTTACAGCCAAAGAACTTGACAACTATTCATGTCCTAACAACTTAGTAGCTACTTAAAAAAGGGTAAATCAGGGCTTCTTTCATGGTCCAGTGTCAGGAGTCTGCCTGCAAATGCAGGGGACATGGGTTCAATTTCTGATCCAAGAGGATCCCACATGACATGGAGCAGTGAGGCCCATGTATCACTACTGAGCCCATGTTCTAGAGCACGTGCTCTGCAAAAAGAGAAGCCACCACAATGGGAAGCCTGTGCACCACAATGAAAAGTACTCCCTACTCGCCACAACCAGAGAAAAGTCTGCGCAGTAATGAAGACACTGTGCATGCAAAAATAACTAAATAAAAAAGGAAAAGTAAATTCAAAGAAAAAAAGAAAATTCTTAACCATAATTATTATGAGTGGGATGTTTGTACCATTTGCCCATAGCACAAATACTCAAACTTTGGAATCAGATTAAATACTGCCACACTTGTTTTTTCGTTCACATTGGTTTTTATGTGGTATTTGCTTTTTATTGTAGAGTGTTGAAAATTCTGTAATTCTGCCTTAAAAAGATATCACATCATGAAAAGAAGTGTAGCATGATTTCATACTAAAATTATCAACTATTTAGAATTAGTAGCTCACCTTGTGTCTCCCAAATGCTGAATATCTCTGTATTCCTCTCTCTAAAATATAAGCTATTTTATAGCACCCTAGTGAGTTCATTGTGGTGCTCCAGGGTGCCTTGGCACACAGTTTGGAAACCATGGCTCTAGAGAGTTTGAGCAGAAGAGTGACCCGATTTGACTTAAATTTTAGTAGAATCCCTCTGGTTACTGTAGAGAACATACTGAAGGAACAAAGGTAGAATCATGACCAGTGAATAGTACTGCAGTGATTGAGAGCTAATAGTGTGGAAATCAGACTGGAGTGGTGATAGTGGAGGTGATGAGGAGTTTAGACATATTTACGATATGAACTTACAAGAGTTGCTGATAAATTGGATTTTAGCTGAGGAGGAAAGACAGAAGTCAAGGATAACTCCAAGTTACTTGTCTATGTAACTGAAAGGATAGACAAGCAATCTTCATGAGGGTAGGGGAAGATTAGGGACTCAGTTTTCTATGAGTTAAACTGATACAAGCAGAGAATAGGAAATCAGGGTCTGGAGCTCAAGGGAGAGTCCTAATCTATATAAATCTTTGTGAATTTTTATCATATATTTATAGGCAAGAGAACATATGAGATTTCCAAGGGAATAAATTATATAGATAGGAGTTTCAGAAGATAGAACAGCATGTTTACATATAAATTAAATATATATTTATTCAGATAGAGGGGAAAACTCATGCTGCTGCTGCTGAAAAGAAAGAATTCCTGGAACAATAATATATAGGAGATGAGAGATCATCCAATCTAGTCTAGAGTCTTAGTTAAGGGCTGGCATTAGTTTGGAGCACAGAAAATTTATTCATAGTAAGAGAGGAGAAGGTAGAGGATATATGGATAAACAAAAGTGTGGCTATATATGAAGACTGGAAGAGTTCTCTTTCTATTGTTCCTATCTTTCAGAAAAAATATAAGCAAAGTCATCAGCTGAGAGTAACAGTGGTGGGAACTGAGTTGGAAGTTTGAGAGAGAAGTTATGGAACAGCTTTTTAAGAGAGTGGAACAACAAATAATATAGGTCCAGTTGCCTTGTTGGGGAATATTAATGGTCTACTGGAGGTTTATTCATGGGGTTCTCGTGAAAAGGTCAGTTTTCATTCCAATTCCAAAGAAAGGCAATGCCAAAGAATGCTCAAACTACTGCACAATTACACTCATCTCACATGCTAGTAAAGTAATGCTCAAAATTCTCCAAGCCAGGCTTCAACAATACGTGAACCATGAACTCCCTGATGTTCAAGCTGGTTTTAGAAAAGGCAGAGGAACCAGAGATCAAATTGCCAACATCCACTGGATCATGGAAAAAGCAAGAGAGTTCCAGAAAAACATCTATTTCTGCTTTATTGACGATGCCAAAGCCTTTGACTGTGTGGATAACAATAAACTGTGGAAAATTCTGAAAGAGATGGGAATACCAGACCACCTAATCTGCCTCTTGAGAAATCTGTATGCAGGTCAATCTGTATGCAACAGTTAGAACTGGACATGCAACAACAGACTGGTTCTAAATAGGAAAGGGAGTACGTCAAGGCTGTATATTTTCACCCTGTTTATTTAACTTATATGCAAGTACATCATGAGAGTGCTGGACTGGATGAAACACAAGCTGGAATCAAGATTGCTGGGAAAAATATCAATAACCTCAGATATGCAGATGACACCACCNTCGATTTCTGCTTTATTGACTATGCCAAAGCCTTTGACTGTGTGGATCACAATAAACTGTGGAAAATTCTGAAAGAGATGGGAATACCAGACCACCTGACCTGCCTCTTGAGAAATCTGTATGCAGGTCAGAAAGCAATGATTAGATCTAGACATGGAACAACAAACTGGTTCCAAATAGGAAAAGGAGTATGTCAAGGCTGTATATTGTCACCCTGCTTATTTAACTTATATGCAGAGTATCTCATGAGAAACGCTGGGCTGGAAGAAGCACAAGCCGGAATCAAGATTGCTGGGAGAAATATCAATAACCTCAGATATGCAGATGACACCACCCTTATGGCAGAAAGTGAAGAG
>SJYV01011213.1:24760-50506 GCA_006410875.1 Neotragus pygmaeus | reverse complement strand
ACTGAACTGAACTGGAGGTTTGTGATCATGAATTAAAATGAGAACATTAAGCAGGATTGTAGAGCTTTCTGAGCCAGGTTCAGCCTCCCTGGTATAAATCTGGAATAGACAGCTAGACAGGTAGACAGCTAGATATAACCAATGTTGTGTGTATTTTTTAAAGCATGATGAGGAAAAAGAGGTCAAGGGAATTGAGGGTTTATCTAAGGCAGCAATTATAATGACCAGTTCTAGGTTGGTCATTATAATTTTAAGCTGGTTAATAAGGCTAGTGAAGATATTAGGGAGGTAAGGATCAATGAAAAGAAGTAGAATCAATAGTTTGTAGGACCTGATGGGTTCAAAGAGTTGTTGGAGTAAAGGTTACTAGAGGTGTTTCTGGTTGGATTGAAATTGAGATTATGGAAAAATTGCAATTATTGACAATTACAAGGTAGAGGTATATCCATGGAGTGAATAGCTAAGCTAAAGTGTTTAGAAGAGGGGCAGTCAGGAGACTGCAAAATCAGGGTGTTGGGATGATCACTAATCAGTTTTGCTTTTATTATCTCTGGCTTTTTTGGGCCATTCTTAGGTCTTTTGCATTCCACTGTTATAAAAGCAATTCTATGCTTTCTTCTGTTACTTTTAAGATTTCACTTTCTACACTGAATTATTTCATCTTGTAGGATTTTTTTTTGAAAAATCATTTGGAGACAATACTTAGTTTTTCCAGACACATACCTAGTTGCCCTAATGTCATTTATTGAACAGTCCTTTTACCATTAACACCTTTATCATATATTAAAATTACATATGTATTTGGGCCTACTTTTTGAAATAACTATTATATTATAGTCTTTGGGTGTGTTTATATACAATATTATTTAAATTATTGAATTGAATTAAATTATTATTATTTAATATCTGTTGAAGCTAACCTACCCACTCTCATTGCTCTTCTGTTTCAGTGATTTCCTGCTATTCTTACATATATTTACCCAGATTCTTTGGAATTTATCTATTTTAGAAAACTATTAGTATTTTAAATGCAGTTGTGTTATGCTTGTAACTTATGAATAATTGACATCTTTATGATTTTGAGTCTTCTTGTTTAAGATGTCCATTTGTGTCCCTTGCTGATGCACTAGTTTAACTGCATAGGCCTGATAAATTTTTTGTTAAATTTATATTAAGTAATTTTACATTTTTTTGTTGCTAATGTGACTGTAGTTGTTTTACTCATTATATATTCTAACTGGTTGGCTTTTGCAAATGTGAAAAACAATTAATTCCCATATATGAATTTTTTACCTAGCAACTTTAATCAATTCTCTTTTTGTAGTAATAATTTTTAGTTGATTCCGATGTATTTCAAGGTATGTGTGTGCGTGCTAAGTTGTTTCAGTCGTGTCCGAATCTTGATGACCCTATGGACTGTAAGCCACCAGGCTCCTCTGTCCATGGGATCGCCCAGGCAAGAATACTGGAGTGGGTTATCATACCCTCCTCCAGGGGATCTTCCTGGAGGAGGGGTTGAACCTGTGTCTCTTACGTTTCCTGCTTTGGCAGGTGGGTTCTTTACTACTAACACCATCTGGGAAGACCATTTCAAGGTATATAATAATATACTTTGAAAAACTAAGTTTATCTCCTATTTTCTAAATTTTATATTTCTCCATATTATTCTTATATCTAATTGCAGTGGCTGCTAATTCAAGTACAAAGTTAAAAAATAGACATGCTCGTTATATTTCTCTTGCTCTTCTCTTTAATGGGAACACACTTAACCATAATGCTGGGTTTAGGCAAAAAATATATTCTCATCTATACTTATGAATTATTAACAACCAAGAATAGTTTTGAATTTCATTTTTTAGTATCCCAGGAGATGATTCTAAAAATTTCTCCCCAGATACATTAATATGATAAATTATATTACTAGGTGAATTATATTAACAGATTTTTCTAATTCTGAACCACTCTTACATTACTGGAATTAACATCCTGCCTTATCACTCTTTTANAATTTCATTTTTTAGTATCCCAGGAGATGATTCTAAAAATTTCTCCCCAGATACATTAATATGATAAATTATATTACTAGGTGAATTATATTAACAGATTTTTCTAATTCTGAACCACTCTTACATTACTGGAATTAACATCCTGCCTTATCACTCTTTTAAGTGTACTGCTTTTCATGTGCTATTAATATATTACATAGGTAATTTTATTATATTCATAAGGAAGTTTATTCCTTTTTCTTTTTTTGTAGTATCTTCCAGGTTTTGCTGTGTATGTTTGCTCAGTCATGTCCAATTTTTTGTGACCTGGTGGCCTGAGCCTGCCAGGGTCCTCTGTCCATGGGATTTTCCAGGCAAGAATATTGGAGTGGGTTGCCATGTCCTCCTCCAAGAGATCTACCACTATACCACCTGGGAAGTAGGTTTAGGTATCAATGTTATATTTGTTTCATTAAAAAAATCCTTGGAATATTCTTCCTTTTTAATGCTCTGGAACGGTTTGTGTCATTTAAATTATTTGGTCTTGATGATTTGTTAGAATTCTCCTGGGAAAACTTTTGAGCTTTGTTTGAGGGGTTCGCAGGCGCTTTTAGCTCTCATCTTTATTTGTTCTATAGATATTATCTGTTTAGGATTTTTCTCCAATTGTGAAGAAATTATGCTTTCCTAGAAAATTATTCATTTCATCCAAGTTTTAAAATTTATTTGCCTAGTATTGAGTAGTTTATTAAAATTCTTTTCATTTCTCCTGTTTTCAATGGTTTTATAGTTTTACTCCTTATAATTTCATTTAACAATATTCTCAGTTCATCTTTTTCCTGATTATCTTTGCTAGTAGTTTACTTATTGATATTTAAAAGATTATTTTAAAATCATTTTTGTTTCCTAGCTCAGAGTAAATCCTTTTATTTTTATTAATTTTTTTCCTTCTCCTTTTTTTGGTTTATTTTGATATCCTTTTTTTGAACATTTGAGTGAAATTTTCAATTTATTTTTCACTGGCATAAATTCTTAATCTCAAAAATTTCCTCCAAACAATGTTTTAGCTGCATTTGATCTTGAGAAATCTGTATGCAGGTCAGGAAGCAGCAGTTAGAACTGGACATGGAGCCACAGACTGGTTCCAAATAGGAAAAGGAGTACGTCAAGGCTGTATATTGTCACCCTGCTTANACAATACTGGAGTGAGGAGGAACCCCTTTGTAAATTGAGAAAGACCTACACATGCATTTGTGTGTGTGCTCAGTCATATCCGTTTGTGATCCTGGGAACTGTAGCCTGGCAGGCTCCTCCTTCCATGAGATTCTCCAGGCAAGAATACTAGAGTGGGTTGCCATGCCCTCCTCCAGGGCATCTTCCCGACCCAGGAATCAAACCTGCGTCTCCTGTATCAGTAGGTGGATTCTTTACCTCTGAGCCACCTGGGAAGCCCTAGACATGTGTTATCACCAATCTAATCTTCATAAACTCTGAAACACAGGTTTGATAGCCTTAGTTTACTGACGTAAGAGCTGACGCTCAGAGAGATGAAAGATCTTGCTGAAGGTCACTCTCCAGGGGTCAAGGTGGGTGATCAACTATCTCGGTTTGCCCAAGACTAGGGTTTCCTGAGATGCAAGACTTTCAGGAGAGCATCAGGCAAACCAAGATGGAAGAGTGATGGCAAAGCTCTGTCATACCATCTTTAAACCCCAAGGAGCACAGAGCCCAGACAGAGCTCCTCAAGGGCTGGCTCTAGCCTCCTAAGGTGCTCAGCTTTACCTTGGACTTGGGAGTCTGCTCCCCTCTCGAGAGGTGGACTCTGGAGTAGCCCCAGCAGTACTGTGTGATGGAACTAAAGTCTCCCCTGGTCTGTCCCCCCAACCCAAGCAAGGACCCCCCAACTCCACACACCCAGTAGCTAACAGCGAGGGAGAGCCCTATCTTATCCACGGAGCAGGTCCATGCACTCTGTGGGGCAGAGCCCGGGTCCGTGCCCCACTGTGAAGTGGCCTTCAAATCCTGCTCCCTCATTTTTCACCTGATGCAAGCACTTCAAACAATTACATTACCTTTAACATTTTCCTATGAAAATGCTTCTTCTAGAGCTTTTAAAGCACTATTATTTATGTTCATTTTCACTTTTCACTTTCATGCATTAGAGAAGGAAATGGCAACCCACTCCAGTGTTCTTGCCTGGAGAATCCCAGGGATAGGGGAGCCTGCTGGGCTGCCATCTATGGGGTCACACAGAGTCAGACACGACTGAAGTGACTTAGCAAAGATGTAAAATGTATGATTCAAGATAACCTCCAAATTCTATCCCTTTCTATTCTATCTTATTCCTTACTAAAGTGTGCCAGTGGCATTTTGTGAGTCTGCCTCAACTTAAATACACCAAATAATGGTCATCTAAGGCAGGGGTTCCCAGCTTGAGGTTTCAGGATAGAATTCAGAGGATATATGAGCCCTCCTGAGTTGTGTATCTGTGTGTGTGTGTGTGTGTGTGTGTCTTGTAGGGTAGGAGGTCTGTAGCTTTTCACTACATTCTCAGGAGAATCTGTAACCAGAACAGAGTTGAGAACCACTGGTGAGATAACAAGAATTAACTGAGAAGAATTTTTATTTTTATTTTTTACAAAAGATGTCTTTGTTCTCTGAAATGATTCACAGTAGCAACTAATCCCAGGGTATTAACCTGTGATTCAGGCTATGGCCTTGACATATATCAAAGGAAGAAGGCGAAGAGCCACAAGGAAGGTGTGGTCAAAGCCACAGCAGGGAAATGTGGCTGAAAGTTCCAGAGCCCAGGGCACCACGCCTCATGGGGAGCAGAGGCGGGATCCTCAGACCCAGAGGAAGGCTGTGGGGCTCAGAGCTGGTTGTCCAAGATCTTCTAAGTCTTGCTGCCACTCACCTGTCTCTAGATGATTGGTTTCTTATTTCTGGTGTTCTCTATGTGTGTGTTGCAAAATAAATGAATTCAGTAAAACAACTATTGGGGGCTGTAGCCCAGCGTCAGAGAGCTCACATATTGGAGTCTTGTGTTAGCTCAGTCTACACTTTGCAGCCAGAGGATTTGGAGCAGTGGCCCTGACCTCACTGAACTTCAACTTTCTGGGCCTCACTGGCATGAAACCTGTCCCCTGAGCCCTCCTTCCCAGCAAAGGCTTGAAGCGGTGGTCCTTAACTAAAAGGGCCAGTGAGAGCCTCGTCACCACGATCCCCCGGCCAGCCCTCTCAGGCTCCCTGGCCTGCCTGGTTTCCGGAGCAGCGGACGAGGTTATATTCTCCTTCAGTGCTGGTCTCAGCCAAGCAGAGCCTCCAACAGCCCTTTTCAGTTTGCTTCATTCTCCATGAGCTCATGTGCCCCCTGATGAAGCCATCTGAGAGATGCGGGCAGTGCTCAGAGACATGCGTGCTGACTACACCAGTGGGAGAGATGGTTCCTGCGGAGCGAGGACCACGAGGAGGGGGGCCTTCCCCAGGGACTGACAACACCTCCCTGTGCTGCAGCCTTCTCAGTGTACCCCGGGGCCTCCCCAGGGCCCAGGCTCAGGTTTCTGCGTCAAAGCCAGGAGTTTGTCATTCTTCTGTCTTCACCTTCCCAAGCTCAGGACGGGAACGTGAGAATTCCTTTCCATAATTAGTGTTCTTCAGGTTCAGAAAGTGAAACTGAAGTCGCTCAGTCATGTCCCACTCTTTGCGACGCCATGGACTGTAGCCTACCAGATTCTTCCATCCCTGGGATTCTCCAGGCAAGAATACTGGAGTNAATTCCTTTCCATAATTAGTGTTCTTCAGGTTCAGAAAGTGAAACTGAAGTCGCTCAGTCATGTCCCACTCTTTGCGACGCCATGGACTGTAGCCTACCAGATTCTTCCATCCCTGGGATTCTCCAGGCAAGAATACTGGAGTGGGGTGCCATTTTCTTCTCCAGGGATCTTCCTGACCCAGGGAGAGAACCTGGGTCTCCTGCATTGTAGGCAGATGCTTTACCATCTGAGCTTTACCATCAGAGAAGTCAGGTTCAGAAGAATTTAAAAAAAAAAGAAAAAAAGAAGAACTGAGTAAGAGGGATGGTCTGAGGACCCTCAGCAAAGCCGGGTCTGGGCTCCTGCCTGAAGCAGCTGGTCTGCCCACATATTCCTTGAATTCTCCCTGAATCTTTGGACTTGGTTGCAGGTTTATCTGTCTGAACAGTTTTCCCTCCCTGCCCCCCACCCCGCCCTATAATGAATGAATCATTTCCTCCTCTCATATCCTGCCAAACATTTCAAATCATGCCTCCCATTCTTGGTTAAGTGCCTAAACTGCCCCTACTATGAGGAAAGTAAAGGGTAGGAAACAATTCTTCACTCTCATTTACAAGCCTCTTGAAATAAGCTTTCTGAGAGGAGCTGTGGGCACGGTACCCTGTGCCNACAATATTGTAAAGTAATTAGCCTCCAATTAAAAAAAAAAAGTCATCAAGCATACTCCACCACATACTGAAAGTGAAAGTGAAAGGGTTAGTCACTCAGTCGTGTCTAATGCTTTTTGACCCCATGGACAGTAGCCTGCCAGGCTCCTCTATCCATGCGATCCTCCAGGCAAGAGTACTGGAGAGGGTGGCCTTTCTCTTCTCCAGGGGATCTTCCCAGAGATCAAACCCGTGTCTCCTGTATTGGCTAGCAGATTCTTTATCACTGAGCCACCAGCAAAGCCCACTATTATTCAGCCAAAAAAAAAAAAAAAGGAGGAAATAATGGCCATTTGCAACAACATGGATGGATCTAGAGACTGCCATAAAAGCCCACATCTACTGAATGTTTTCTTTAATTTAATATTTTAATGTCTTGTTTAATATTCCCTTTATAATTCCTTTCTTTTGGCTTCCACAAATTAAAGTACTTTCTATCTCCCTCTTGCTATCTGTATTTCAGTTATACAAAACTGACAGCAATCCTTGTGACACAATTGTGCAACCAAAGAAAATTTTTTTTACCCCAAAGATCTAGATAAAGTCCTATTGGAGGAGAGTGCAGACGTTTTATTCAAGAGGTGATTATTGACCTCTTGAGTGCTACACTAGGGACCATGACAAATACAAATAATATAGGGTGACCATCAGTCCTGGTTTGTCTGGGACAGCCACTGTTTATGTTTGAAATCCCAAAATAATTGTGAATATTCTTTTTTCACTCTCAGCTTGGTGGTAAATTAGGGGTACCCCCATAGCACAAAAGGCACAGATCTTGCTGTTATTAAGGTACCACTTGGAAAGGCACAACAGAACAGACTAGAGAGTAATGTAAGATTTGATACACTCATGCGCTTAATTTCCTAGTAGAGCCTAAAGTGTTATACTCAGAAGGGACAGACAGGGAACTGACGTCATTAGGAAAGGGTTTAAATGGAAAGGATCTAAAGGCTGGATAGACCAAGAGGGAATGCTGACTTCCAAGTGAGGGAGGAAGAGGAAAAGATAATAGAGGTGGGAATATGGGTAACAATTTTGTGTCCCACTAAGGAAACCAACTTGAATGAAATGGGGAAAATGGTTTGTTGGATAAGGTGTGCCTTTTGATGGAAAAGTGTAGACTCTGCCTGAACTAGAGAAACTCTTGTGGCCTCCAGTATGTTGTTATTTGTTGCTTAGTAGCCAGGTCGTGTCTGACTCTTTGGCAACCCCATGGACTGTAGCCTACCAGGCTCCTCTGTCCATGGAATTTCCCAGGCAAGAATACTGGAGTGGGTTGCCATTTCCTTCTCCAGGGGATCTTCTGGATCCAGAGATTAAACCCAAGACTCCTGCATTGACAGGTGGATTCTTTACCACTGAGTCACCAGGGAAGCCTTGGCATTCAGTACATAGGAATGAGAAAACATGGCAACAATAATGATTTTGGAAAACTGGCCCCCAAATGGGAGATGGACACTTTTCCTGTGTGGGGGAAAAATTGCTGGGATCCTGAGTTCAGGGCAGAAATTCTCCCATTACAGAGCCTCAGTCGAGGGAATCCCATTGAAGGGGAAATCTACAAGCAATGCTCAACATGGGCTTCTATCACCTGATGGGACACAGTTATATGGCCCAGGTTGATGGTACCCTTATCATGGACAGGAAATCATTTCCTGAAGGGAATAATTTTGCATAATATGACATGCCTCTTTTCTGGGCATGAAACCTATAGAGTTATTAACACATTTTTAATGAGACGGAGAACAGAAGTAAAAATACAATCATGTATACCATACAGCTTACTGCCATGTTCTACAATGCACTACAGAATATCAGTTTATTTCCTTGCCTTGGCGGTATTTTGCACACTTATCACACACATGGCAAATGCTTCTTTTACTCTTCTAGCTCCCATTGCAAATTCTGTGTAGTCAGGATCTCATTTTAATAATATTTTATCTTCAGTGTTTGCATAATGTATTCATGAATAAATTAATGAATAGGTAGATGATGCTAGAATTTCTGTTTAGATAATTCATTTTTCACTCAAAGAAGTTAAAAGATCCTCAAAAAAAGAAAAAAAGAACCAAAAAAAAAAAAAAAAAGCCAGAGAAAGAAATGCAGTGTGTTCCTGAGGGCTAAGCATAATCAAGAAACATGAATGGCTTCCCTGTTTAATGCAGGCTGCTGTGGTTTTGATATTAACTTGAGTGTATATGATATTATCATTTATGGTTGATAACCATAAGACATCTTTCCTCTCAACTAAAGATGCATAATGGTCCTTGCTTGGATGTTAATGTATTTTACTCTTTTTGCTTTTTCTTTTACTCTTTCTCATAATATTTGTTTCTAATACTACCTAAATTAGCAGTCAATAAATATTAACATTTACATACATTAGGTAGGGAGTTAGGCATGACAAATGAGGGGTGGCCTAGCCAAAAGGATGCAAGCTGATCTCTAAACCGTACCTCAGACATGCCTAGGAGAGCTCACAGATAGGCTACAAAAATAACCACAGAGACTTTTTAACTCCTGCACATATGCCCTGGGCACACAGTGGATACAAACTAACCACAGGAGTTTCCTCAAGTAACAGTAGGCAGCCAGGAGCCCATTAAGGGCTCATAAATATTCTATACATATATACATCTGATTATAACAGGCTGAATTATGGGAATAAATGCACAATAGAGCCTGTTGTTATATAACCTGCAACTGTCAATCAGTCTTGAGCGTATGCCCATTTGCATTCCCTTTCTTGACTGTTGGTAGGTACAAGCCCTGTTTTGCCCAGGGTACAACCAAAAGGAGGTGACAGGATGTATAAGAGAGGGGGAACCGAGAGGGATCATTATAATGATTCCTTTGTGGTCAGTCTGCTCCCATGTCTTAGGAGTGTCTGTTTAATAAAAGACCTGTCTGCTTGAGCTATAACTGAGCTGTAACCTGCCTGTTGTTTAGTCTGCAGTTCTAAATCTTTTTTAAAGATTTTTTTGATGTGGACCATTTTGAAAGTCTTTGTTGAATTTGTTATCATGTTGTTTCTGTTTTCTGTTTTGGCTCTTTGGCCACAAGGTATGTGGGGTCTTAGCTCCCCGACCAGGGACTGAACCTGCAAGTCCTGCATTGAGAGGTGAATTCTTAACCCCTGGACCACCAGGGAAGTCCTCCTGTAGTTCCAAATTTTTATTGTTATCACACAAGAACCGAGGGAGAGAAATAAACCAACCTGACAGATATACAATTTGTCCTTTATGGCACATCCTTAATGCCTTTTATTGCTAGCTAGAGCAGTAAGATCACAGATAGTTGTATTGCTGCTGCTGCTGCTAAGTCACGTCAGTTGTGTCTGACTCTGTGTGACCCCATAGATGGCAGCCCATCAGGCTCCTGTCCCTGGGATTCCCCAGGCAAGAGCACTGGAGTGGGTTGCCATTTCCTTCTCTAGTGCATGAAAGTGAAAAGTGAAAGTGAAGTCGCTCAGTTGTGTCCGACTCTTCGCGACGCCATGGACTGTAGCCTGCCAGGCTTCTCCATCCATGGGATTTCCCAGGCAAGAACACTGGGGTGGGGTGCCACTGCCTTCTCCATAGTTGTGTCAGGAATCTTAACAGGTGCCATATGGACCTGGCTTAAATTACTCTACTTTGCTAACTAGTGATGTGACCATTTGTAGGTTCTTTCTTTTCTCCAAGCCTCCATTTTTATTCCTTAAAATAGGGATAGCAGTAGAACATATTCTCATAGGGTTGTTGTCATTATTAAATGATGTATGTATTTAAAAGAATATTTAAGGAGGTGACATCATTAAGATGGTGACATAGGTTACTCCTGACTTTAGTCCCCTTCACAAGGAGATACACTAGCAACTATCCAGACAAGCCACCACTGCAAAAATCCCAGAACCGGGGGGTAAGGGTGAAATACCACCCTGGGACACGGGGGCCTAGAAGGACTGCGGGAAAAGGGTAAGGGCGGGGGGTGGTCTCGCTTTGAGCGCATTGCCCTCCCTCAGGCCAGCACAGGGCCTCATCCAGGGGACCTCTCTGGGCTTATGGCTTCTCCAGTGGGAAAAGAGAGCCCAAGGTAGACTTAGCTTCCTGGTTCTCGTGGGACACTTCCTGGGGGGCCTATTCAGGTTTTACTTCATAGCAGTTGAGGCAGGAAATACAGGGCCAGGCCCAAGGACAGCCTCCTCATGCATAGGCAGAAGGCAAAGCCACCTCCTGGTTTGGCACTTAATGAGGCCATGATACATGGAAGAAGGGCATCAAAAAGAGAAACTTTGTAACTTCTGAACAAGAAACTCTAACCATGAAAACCGGAGGAGACTCAACAAAAATGCACAGGTTGCTGATGACACTGTACAACCTTTGCTGTGTGGGGCTTGACTAGTAAGGGAAAATTGAAGGGAAAACAGCTCTTACTATGCTGTCGGCTTCAGGAGACAAATGCATAGGACTGGGAATTAAGGCAACCTGGTACAATCCAGGCCACACCTCAACCATCCCCTCAGTGAATATTCCACCCCCCTCAATGAATATTCTACCCCTAATCAAAAGACCCCACCCATTCAAAGGACTAAAGATAAAAGAAGAATCAAAAAGCTCTGCTGCATGCCCCTTATTAGGAAGGACACCCACATTCTTTGTGTCCTTTCATGTCTTCCCTAAATAAACTACCTTATTCTTCTCTTTGCTCCTCAGCTTGTGTGTGTCTCTCTCTCTTTGTATTCCTTGCCCAGATTCTTCTGGACAAGTTGAAAAAGAGCTTGGACTTGATAAAGTTTTTCTGGTATCACGATCAGAAGGGGAATATGCAAGACTCAACCACCGGGGACCAGCTAGAGATGGAAAAGTGGGTGAGGCTTATAGCAATCAGGACTCATATCTTGGTGGACAGCATTCCTGCTTGTAGTTGTGCCTAAACAGAGATTCCAGCTCTGCCCCAGTGTTGAGCTGAGCTGGTATGCCCATCAGACCAGAGAGCTTGGTTGACAATTCTCCCTGATTGAGTCCCCAGTCAAGAGCCAGCCATATCTAATGGTTGAGCTTAAATTCTATCCCTGCACTGTTTAGGGAATCTAAACAGTGACAACAGGGGCCTCAAAGTCCAGCCTATGGTACTGTTTAGCTATGGAGTCCAGGCTACAGTGGTCCCCAGCAGAGGAGCCCAATCAATGGTCCTATTTGATTGCTGGTCATAGCCTGTGGCCTTGCCCAGGCAGGGAGCCTAGCCAGTGATTCCTCCGGCCCCCAGTCATGGCTCCACTCAACCAAGGAGCCTTGACTGACCCTGCCCAACTGCAGAGCACAGTCTGTAGCCCCACGTAACTGTGGGATACAGCTGGAGGCACCATCTGAACAGAGAGCCTAGCCAGTGATCTTGCCTTACAACAGAGCAAAACCTGTGGCCTATATGATCTCAAAGCAAAGGCTGTGGCCCCCGCCCCAGGTCTGGGTCACAGTCTGTTACCCTGTTTGATCAGAGAGCATAGTCTGAGGCTCTGTCTGATGACAAAATCCTGACCGTGCCTGGCCCTGCCTGAACACAGAGTCTAGACAGTGGCACCATTCAATTTGGCAGCAGAACCTAAGACTCTACCTAATCAAGAGCAAATGTGGAGTCCAACTTGTATACTTAAACAATTGTAGATTCTAGCCCGTGGCACTGCACTGCCAGGAAACACAGTCTGCCATCTCACCCAACAAGAGGTGAATTTGGAATCCACAAGTGGCCCTATAGAACTGACTATAGAACACAACCAGCAGCCCTACCAAATCAGAGAATCCATCCAGTGGCCCCACTGAAACATGGAGCCCAGCCATCAGGCCCAATCAAGCATGGCACCCAGACAATAGCATTAGGTTACACCCTCAACCTTAGAACACAGGCAGTGGCCTCCCCCAGCCAGAGACCCTTACATAAAACTACACCTACTTTTGGATGCCACCAGCTGATCCATCCAGTACTCTAATCTGAGTTGACCAGTGAAGGCAAAGTCTTTCCGTGCTGTAGCAAACCTGTAAAATCAGGAAGAAGAAATTGCTTAAATGCATAGGTCATTGCAAGGATACAAGGATCACAAAGAATCAGGTAAGCATAATACTATCAAAGGAAACTAATAAAGGCCCACTAACTGATCCTAAAGAAATGGAGATCTATGAGATATCTGAATTCAGAATAGTCCTCTTAAAGAAGTTCAGTGAACTACAAGAATACACAGCCAACCAACTAAACCAAATTAAGAGAATAATACATGAACAAAATAGGTTCAACAAAGAAATAGAAACCATTAAAAAAAAATCAAATAGAAATACTACAGCTGAAGAAAACAATGACTATACTGAAAAATTCAACTGAGAGGTAAACAGCAGATTCAAACAAGCAGAGGAAAATCAATGAACTTAGGATAGGTCATTTGAAATTTTGATGGTATCATACTTCCTGATTTTAAATTATAATACAAAGTCATAATAATGAAAATGATGTGGTATTGGCAGAAAACTACATACATAGATCAATAGGATGTAATTGAGAATCCAGACACAAACCCATGCTTATATGACAATTTAAAATAAAGGCAAAAAATGTACAATGGACTTTACCTACCTAAAGAAACTAAAGACATATACATCGAAAACTATAAAACACTGATAAAAGAAATCAAAGAAGACACTAATAGATGGAGAAATATACCCTGTTCATGGATTGGAAGACTCAATATAGTGAAAATGNCAATAGGAAAAAAAAAAATGTACAATGGAGAAAGAATAATCTCATCAATAATTAGTGTTGGGAAAATGGAAAAAACACATGCAAAAAATAAAATTAGACCACACATAACACTTAACTAAAAATGGTTAAAGATTTAAGACTTGAAATAAAAAAACTCCTAGAGGAAAACATAAGCGTACATTCTTTGACATTAATGTTAGAAATATCTTTCTAGATATATCTCTTCAGACAAGTAAACAAAAGCAAATATAAACAAATGAAATTGTATCCAACTAAAAAATGTCTGCACAGCAAAGGAAACCAGCAATAAAACAAAAATACAGTTTACTAATGGGAGAAAATATTTGCAATCCTCAGAATGGGAGAAAATAATTACAAACAAAGCAGCTGACAAAGGGTTAATTTCCAAAATATACAAGCAGTTCATGAAGCTCAGTATCAGATAAACAAAAAATCCAATCAAAAAATGGGCAAAGACTTAAACATTTTTCCAAAGAAGACATACAGATGACTAACAAACATGTGAAAAGATGCTTAACATAACTCATTATTATAGAAATGCAAAACTACAATGAGTTATCACCTGACATCAGTCAGAATGATCATCATTAAAATGTCTACAAACAATATAGGCTGGAGAGGATGTGGAGAAAAGGGAACACTCCTACACTGTTTGTGAGAACATAAATTAACACAGCCACTATGGAGCTGTGACCAAACCTAGAAAGCATATTAAAAAGCAGAGACATTACTTTACCAACAAAGGTTTGTCTAGTCAAAGCTATGGTTTTTCCAGTGGTCATGTATGGATGTGAGAGCTGGACTATAAAGAAGAATTGATGCTTTTGAATTGTGGTGTTGGAGAAGATTCTTGAGAGTCCCTTGGACTGCAAGGAGATCCAACCAGTCCACCCTAAAGGAAATCAGTCCTGAATATTCATTGGAAGGACTGATGCTGAAGTTGAAACTCCAATACTTTGGTCACCTGATATGAAGAACTGATTCATTTGAAAAGACTCTGATGCTGCAAAAGATTGAAGGCAGGAGGAGAAAGGGATGACAGAGGATAAGATGGCTGGATGGCATCACCTACTCAATGGACATGAATTTGGGTAAATTCTGGGAGTTGGTGTTGGACAGGGAGGCCTGGCGTGCTGCAGTCCATGAGTTCGCAAAGAGTCAGACATGACTGAACGACTGAACTGAACTGAAATGAACTGAAAATCGAATGATACTTAGCCATAAAAAGAAGCCAAGAACACTGAGTGGAGAAAAAATGAATCTCTTCAATAAATGGTGTTGGGAAAATTGGATAAATATATGCTAAAGAATGAAACTATATTATATGCTAAAGAAAGATAGGTCACTGTCTTATACCATTTATAAAAATGAACTCAAAATGGATTAAAGACTTGAATGTAATTCCTGAAACCATAAAACCTTTGGCAAAAACCAAAGGAAAAGCCTCCTTGATATTAGTTTTGTTAATGAGTTAATGGATATGGCTGTAACATACGTGTTAAGTTGCTTCAGTCATGCCTGACTCTGTGCAACCCTATGGACTATAGCCTGCAAGTCTCCTCTGTCCATGGGATTCTCCAGGCAAGAATACTAGAGTGGGTGGCCATTTCCTTCTCCAGGGGATCTTCACAGCCCAGGGATCGAACTCACATCCCTTATGTCTCCTGCATTGGCAAGCAGGTTGTTTACTACTAGCGCCATCTGGGAAGCTCTCTAAAGCACACTCAAAGAAAGCAAATATATACAAATGGGACTACATCAAGCTAAAAAGCTATTGCATGGCAAAAGACACAACTAAGTGAAAGACAGCCTACAAAACGGAAGATCTTTATACACCATTTATCTGATAAGGTGTTAATATCCAAAATATAGAAACAACTCATACAACTCTATAACAACAACAACAAAAAAATCCCCCAAACCCAAAACGTGTAAAAACAGCTGAATAAACATTTTTTCCAAAGAAGATATTCAGATGGCTAATAGTTACACAAAAATGTGGTTAACATCTGTAATCGTTAGGAAATGCAAAACAAAACCACAATGAAATATCACCTCACACCTGTTAGAATGGTGAGAATCAGAAAGATAGGATATACCAAGTATTGGAGAAAGGAAATCCGTGTGTACTCTTTGTGGGGATATAGACTGGCACAGATATTATGAAAAGTATGGAGTCCCTCAAAAAATTAAAAATAGTATTACGATATGATCTAGCAATCCCACTTCTGGGTATACATTGGAAGGAAATGAAATCACTATGTTGAAGAAATATTGCACCCCCACATTCATTGCAGTATTATTTACAATAGTCTAGACATGGAAGCAAGCTGGGCTTCCCTGGTTGCTAAGACGGTAAAGAATCTGCCTGTCACTGGCAATGCAGGGGACCTGGGTATGATCTCTGGGTTGGGAAAATCCCCTGCAGAAGGAAATGGCAACCCACTCCAGTGTTCTTGCCTGGAAAATCCCATGCTAAGAGGAGCCTGGTGTGCTACAGTCCATGGGGTTGCAAAAAATCAGGCATAACTGAGCGACTAAGCATGGAAGCAATCTAAGTTGCTTTATATATATAATAGAATATTATTCAACAATAAAAAATGAGATCTTGTAATTTGCAGCAACATAGGGAACTATGAGGGTATTTTGCTAAGGGAATTAAGTATGATAGAAAAAGACAAATACTATATTATCTCACTTATGTGTGGAATGTGGAAAAAAAAAAGAACAGAAACAGATATTAGATTGGAGGTCGCCAGGGGTTGGGGTGGGTGTTTAGAGAAATGGGTGAAGATGGTCAAATAGTATAAACTTCTAGTTAAAAGAGGAGTAAGTTCTGGGCTGTAATGAACCACATGTTGACTATAGTTCACAACACCGTATTATACACTTGAATGTTGATAAGAGAGTATATCTTTAAAAGTCTCACTACATACACACACACGCACATATACACAAATGATAACTATCAGAGGTGATGGATGTGCTAACTAACCTTACTGTAGTAATCATTTCACAATATATACATACATCGAATCATTGTTTCATATACCTTAAACTTACACAACATTGTATGTCAATTGTATCTCAATAAAACTAGAAAAAATGAATGCTATATAGCACCTGGCACACAGGAAGTCCTTAATTAATGTTAGCTATGGTGTTGATACTATTTATGAAACAGACTTTTCCAAAAAAAAAAATCTCTCTCAACTGTTCTAGAAGTGTGGCATTAAAAATGAAGGAAACAATGCAAAAATATATCTTAAGGAAAATGAATGTAAATTCAAGGGTGGGGAAAGGCAGGAAAACTAGTATAGTTTTCTAAAACATTAATTCTGAGAACTTTTTTCTTCCATTCTGGCTTCTGGTATCTCATGGAGCCAGGATATACTGACTGTGTGGAATTAGGACTTCTCTGTCTCATTTGGCAAATGTGGGCAAGTCCTCTAGACCTAGATAGCTGCTTGGCTTACAGTAAATGAGAAAAGGGGAAAACTGAATATTTAATACTTACTTCATGGGAAATAGATGGGGAAACAGTGGAAACAGTGTCAGACTTTATTTTGGGGGGCTCCAAAATCACTGCTGATGGTGACTGCAGCCATGAAATTAAAAGACACTTAGTCCTTGGAAGAAAAGTTATGACCAATCTAGACAGTATATTCAAAAGCAGAGACATTACTTTGCCGACTAAGGTCTGTCTAGTCAAGGCTATGGTTTTTCCAGTGGTCATGTACGGATGTGAGAGTTGGACTGTGAAAAGGGCTGAGCACCGAAGAATTGATGCTTTTGAACTGTGGTGTTGGAGAAGACTCTTGAGAGTCCCTTGGACGACAAGGAGATCCAATCAGTCCATTCTGAAGGAGATCAGCNACTAGAGTGGGTGGCCATTTCCTTCTCCAGGGGATCTTCACAGCCCAGGGATCGAACTCACATCCCTTATGTCTCCTGCATTGGCAAGCAGGTTGTTTACTACTAGCGCCATCTGGGAAGCTCTCTAAAGCACACTCAAAGAAAGCAAATATATACAAATGGGACTACATCAAGCTAAAAAGCTATTGCATGGCAAAAGACACAACTAAGTGAAAGACAGCCTACAAAACGGAAGATCTTTATACACCATTTATCTGATAAGGTGTTAATATCCAAAATATAGAAACAACTCATACAACTCTATAACAACAACAAAAAAAAAATCCCCCAAACCCAAAACTTTTAAAAACAGCTGAATAAACATTTTTTCCAAAGAAGATATTCAGATGGCTAATAGTTACACAAAAATGTGGTTAACATCTGTAATCGTTAGGAAATGCAAAACAAAACCACAATGAAATATCACCTCACACCTGTTAGAATGGTGAGAATCAGAAAGATAGGATATACCAAGTATTGGAGAAAGGAAATCCGTGTGTACTCTTTGTGGGGATATAGACTGGCACAGATATTATGAAAAGTATGGAGTCCCTCAAAAAATTAAAAATAGTATTACGATATGATCTAGCAATCCCACTTCTGGGTATACATTGGAAGGAAATGAAATCACTATGTTGAAGAAATATTGCACCCCCACATTCATTGCAGTATTATTTACAATAGTCTAGACATGGAAGCAAGCTGGGCTTCCCTGGTTGCTAAGACGGTAAAGAATCTGCCTGTCACTGGCAATGCAGGGGACCTGGGTATGATCTCTGGGTTGGGAAAATCCCCTGCAGAAGGAAATGGCAACCCACTCCAGTGTTCTTGCCTGGAAAATCCCATGCTAAGAGGAGCCTGGTGTGCTACAGTCCATGGGGTTGCAAAAAATCAGGCATAACTGAGCGACTAAGCATGGAAGCAATCTAAGTTGCTTTATATATATAATAGAATATTATTCAACAATAAAAAATGAGATCTTGTAATTTGCAGCAACATAGGGAACTATGAGGGTATTTTGCTAAGGGAATTAAGTATGATAGAAAAAGACAAATACTATATTATCTCACTTATGTGTGGAATGTGGAAAAAAAAAAGAACAGAAACAGATATTAGATTGGAGGTCGCCAGGGGTTGGGGTGGGTGTTTAGAGAAATGGGTGAAGATGGTCAAATAGTATAAACTTATAGTTAAAAGAGGAGTAAGTTCTGGGCTGTAATGAACCACATGTTGACTATAGTTCACAACACCGTATTATACACTTGAATGTTGATAAGAGAGTATATCTTTAAAAGTCTCACTACATACACACACACGCACATATACACAAATGATAACTATCAGAGGTGATGGATGTGCTAACTAACCTTACTGTAGTAATCATTTCACAATATATACATACATCGAATCATTGTTTCATATACCTTAAACTTACACAACATTGTATGTCAATTGTATCTCAATAAAACTAGAAAAAAAGAATGCTATATAGCACCTGGCACACAGGAAGTCCTTAATTAATGTTAGCTATGGTGTTGATACTATTTATGAAACAGACTTTTCCAAAAAAAAAAATCTCTCTCAACTGTTCTAGAAGTGTGGCATTAAAAATGAAGGAAACAATGCAAAAATATATCTTAAGGAAAATGAATGTAAATTCAAGGGTGGGGAAAGGCAGGAAAACTAGTATAGTTTTCTAAAACATTAATTCTGAGAACTTTTTTCTTCCATTCTGGCTTCTGGTATCTCATGGAGCCAGGATATACTGACTGTGTGGAATTAGGACTTCTCTGTCTCATTTGGCAAATGTGGGCAAGTCCTCTAGACCTAGATAGCTGCTTGGCTTACAGTAAATGAGAAAAGGGGAAAACTGAATATTTAATACTTACTTCATGGGAAATAGATGGGGAAACAGTGGAAACAGTGTCAGACTTTATTTTGGGGGGCTCCAAAATCACTGCTGATGGTGACTGCAGCCATGAAATTAAAAGACACTTAGTCCTTGGAAGAAAAGTTATGACCAATCTAGACAGTATATTCAAAAGCAGAGACATTACTTTGCCGACTAAGGTCTGTCTAGTCAAGGCTATGGTTTTTCCAGTGGTCATGTACGGATGTGAGAGTTGGACTGTGAAAAGGGCTGAGCACCGAAGAATTGATGCTTTTGAACTGTGGTGTTGGAGAAGACTCTTGAGAGTCCCTTGGACGACAAGGAGATCCAATCAGTCCATTCTGAAGGAGATCAGCCCTGGGATTTCTTTGGAAGGAATGATGCTAAAGCTGAAACTCCAGTACTTTGGCTCCTCATGTGAAAAGTTGACTCATTGTAAAAGACTCTGATGCTGGGAGGGATTAGGGGCAGGAGGAGAAGGGGATGACAGAGGATGAGATGGCTGGATGGCATCACTGACTTGATGAATGTGAGTCTGAGTGAACTCCAGGAGATGGTGATGGACAGGGAGGCCTGGCATGCTGCGATTCGTGGGGTCATGAAGAGTCGGACACGACTGAGCGACTGAACTGAACTGAAATATGATAGGTTTGCTAGAGGTAGATCTGAAAGACTGAAGCCAAATGTGAGGTCCATATGTTTCATTGGGTCCAAGAGTGAGAAGTACTGTGGTTATGAACAATTTTCTGGGGAATTCAAGTGGTAGAGAGATAGAGTAGGTCATTAGTGGGTCATTTAGTCCAAAGGATATCCATTAGATTTGTCTCTTTAACTTCATCTTAGGATCTAGGAATCAAGTCTGGACTAAGCTTTGAGGTGCATTGAAAGGAAGAAGATACATCTTCACTACAGGACATGGACTATAAGCTGTGAGGCATCACTGCAAGTTACACTTGCCTGGGACTTTTCTGAGAAGTTCCATCTTGATCCAAACATCCCAGAGTCTTGGATAACAGGGGGGATTTGTGTGCCAAATAACTCATCCAAACTCAATGAACTTGTAAATATGCCAATCCTCACTTAGGTCATTTTCTTTTCAGCACTAGTACAGAGAGAATACTCCTTTGAAATGTACTGGTTTTGAAGCAGTTTTTATAACATATATTCCATTTCTTGTCATTGTAGTGATTCTATTGGTAAAGTGTTAGAAAAAGAAGCATAGGATCTAATTATTTTACTTTAAAATTATTTAACTCACTCATTCATTCCTTTACCACGATCCACAAACATTTTGAACAATTAATAATCAGAAGAGATTTTACTTTATATCTCTCCAGAAGTTATTGTAAAGAATGTGCTGTGCTAAGCTGCTTCAGTCATGTCCAACAATTTGTGACCCTATGGACAGTAGCCTACCAGGCTTCTCTGTCCACGGGATTTTCCAGGTAAGAATACTCGAGTGGATTGCCATACCCTCCTCCAGAGGATCTTCCTGACCCAGGGATTGAACTTGCGTCTTTTATGCCTCCTGCAATGGCAGGTAGGTTCTTTATCACTAGAGCCACCTGGGAAGATTATTGTAGAGAATATATGGTGTGAACTCAAGGCATACATGTATATGTATGTGTATATATGTGTATATGTATATATATGTATATGTATCCACACATACACCTGAATGTTGAATTTTTGTCATGTTCTTAAGGAACTTTTCCCTCCCCACTGGGGTTTGGGACATGTCCTATACTCATCAGTTTTCAGTGTAACTCTCTACTCATACTTGGGTACAAGGAGGATGTCTCTTGGACTTCAATAAAGTCACCATGGCTATGGTTTGTAATAGCAATTCTGTGGACAGAGTGAGTTAGTTGCTACTGACACAGTACATATTGAGTTGTATTTTGGTTACCAACTATTTAATTAGATGTTTAAAAACCATGATTTATTTTGATGCAGTTATCCAACTGATTTATTTGCTTTCTACTCCCAGTTTCTTACATCCAGTATACCAATAGAAGAACCTCTCACCTTGTGCCAAAGATAACGGAGGACTTGGCAGAGCTGACAGTTTTGACAGTGCATTTACAAGAGAGCTGATCTGGCAAGTGATGGTTGGGTTCAGTTCAGCAAATCCATTATTAAAATGTTATTAGCCAATGATGAATAAGTAGGTTTGGAGCTTTCCTCTCCCTCTATCTTATTTTATGCAGTCAGCATTGTGTGAAATTTTCCTGTCTTTGTGATCTCACATTAGTGTTTTCAAAGTAAAGTAATCAATGAATCTTCACAACTGAATCGAACTGTATTATTTAATTGGGCTTCCTTGGTGGCTCAGGTGGTGAAGAATCTGCCTGCAATGCAGGAGACCCAGGTTTGATTCCCAGGTCAGGAAGATCCCCTGGAGAAGGCAATAGTTACCCACTCTAGTATTCTTGCCTGGAGAAATCCAAGAGAGAGGGTTATGGATGTAATTTTGAAAGTTGAGTAGGAAGCCAATGAGTTCAAGCATAAAAGCTTGGTTATTTGGGCTTACCAAATATATGATAAATTCAAACTGAAACAGTTTGGCTCAGGAGAAATAGTGGTAGTAAAAAACGTAACTTGAGGGATATTGACCAGATAGTTTGCTTCTCAGTAGAGACCTACATCTACCGAGTGATGTATTGTCCTGGCACATTTAAACACATGCAATCACAGAGGCTCTAAGTCTTCATAAGACTATGCTAGGCCACGCCAAGCATCTTTTTTTTGACAACAGAACAATGCTTCAGGTTGTGGTACAGTACATTTCTCTTTTTACATAATATTTCTAACCAGAGAATTTAAATGACTCATGATATTTGTTTGGCCATCTTTGGAAACTTTTCTAAATCCTTTCTACCTAGAATGAATTTTTCATCCATTACTTAAGTAAGGCTGTCTACTCTCTATTGACTTATTTAAGAGAAACTCTCACAGGGGAGAACAAATATTTCCCTGCAAGAAGAATCCTCTAATATCTCCTTACCAATTCAGTAAACCACACAATGTAAGTGGAAGGAAAAGACATATTTTATCAAACCACATACCTTGTATCTGATAAACAAATACACATTTATACACATTTATTTATTATGTGCAGCTGACAGAAAAGAAATTGCTCTTCCCACACCAGAAACATTTCAGATATTAATCATGTACTAATTTCAGGGTATTAGAAAACAGGCTTTTATCATGGTGAGAACAACCACTACTGCTGAATCTACTTTTACTTATTAAGGGATAGAATTAAGATACAGATAATATAAAAAGGTTGATATAATCTTCTTATATTCTCTTATGATAACCATAATAGGACCCCAAACAAATGATCATTTCATTGAATAATTTGACACTGTGGAAATGTGTTCACTACCATTCTTTGTATTACTTTTATACCTTTTTATATCATTTGATTATTGTAGTCATCCAAAATCCTAGCTATTGTTATTATCCTTGTTTCAAAGACTGAGAAATAGGGCTTATAAAAGTGAAATGACCTTTCCAAAGTCAGCCAGATAGTTTTAGGTGACAGTCCTGGGACTTGAACCTGCCTTTTAACTGAACTGATGCACTCTTTTCACTGCCTAGTTATGCCTTTCTCTGTAATCATTATTGTCTGTCTTAGCGGACAGTTGAATAAACAATTGTGAAAAATTATACCATCATTGACAAATAGGCACATGCTTTGAATCAGTCCTGTAAGTTTTCTCCACTAAGAAATTTTCTTAATTTTTCCATAAAGAAACCTCATCTTCATTTAGAACCCACCTCAGACCTCCAAGTATATCAAGATAGTTCTGGGAAGAAAACATAGCTCTTCATCCAAGTCTGTCTGTATTATTTCAGTCATCATGCCTCTGGGTTCATGAAACAATTTTTCAACACTTCTCAACATTTCTCTTTTTACGTAATATTTCTAACCAGAGCATTTAAGTGACTGATGATACTTGTTTGTCTGGCCATTTTTGTGAAGTTTTCTAAATCCTTTCTACCCAGTACGAACTGTTCACCAGTTACTCTAGTAAGGCTCTCTACTCTTATTGACTTATTGAAGAGGAACTCTCTTAGAGGAGAACAAATATTTCCCTGAAAGAAGAATCCTTTAATATCTCCTTACCAATTCAGGAAACCACACATAATATAAGTGGGCGAAAAAGACAGATTTTATCAAATCTATTTTGCTTCTCAAAGGGCCACTGCAAGAAATAAAAAGACATGTTTTATTTTTTTATTTTCTATTTCTCTTTTCACCAGTCTCCCCTCATTTACTCACTTGTACAATCTAGAATATGATTTACAGTGGCTTAACATGGCACACAAAATATAGCAAAGTGACTAATAATTGGGAATGAAGAGTAAGAGGGTACTAATAATAGGAAGAAAGGAAAATATAGATTAAATACTTGAGAGGAGAAGGCTAGGACCAAGTAAACTGCTTGATATAAATATTCAAATATTACTATCTGTGATTTCAGCATGATCATTTTAAAATGAATACATAATATTGACATTCAAATTTAATTTCCAAATTCATGTGCACAAGTATCATTATTCATATCATGTTGTGTTTATTTTCTAACTTCTTACTAAACTGTGAGCTGTACTAGGAGCTTCCCTGGTGGCTCAGACAGTAAAGAATCTGCCTGTAATGTGGCAGACCTGGGTTGGATCCCTGGGTTGGGAAGATTCCCTGGAGGAGGGCATGGCAGCCCACTCCAGTATTCTTGTCTGGAGGATCCGCATAAGGTCAGATATGACTTAGCGACTAAGCACAACTCTCAGTTAATCTCATCCTCTGTACTACCAGTCTGAGTTTTTGCCTCATTTTATCTTGGAGAACTGTGATTATTAGCCAAGCCCATAGCCCGGGAAACTATGGTTTTCTATCCCCTCTCCCTAGGACTTGGGCTTCTCAGGTGGCACAGTGGTAAAGAACCTGCCTTCCAGGAGACATGAGAGAGGCAGGTTTTATCCCTGGGCTGGGAAGATCCTCTGGAGGAGGGCTGGCAACTCACTCCAGTATTCTTGCCTGCGAAATCTCACGGACAGAGAAACCCAATGGGCTATAGTCCATAGGGTCACAAAGAGTCAGACACAACTGAAGTGACTCAGCACTCCCTTTGACTTAGTACTTAGAGCAAATCCTCAGCACTCAGCTGTCTGTTACCCTTTTTGGTGCTACATCTGGCAGTGGTACCTAGCACATAAAAACACAGGTTTCTGACTTGTCTTGAAAGGATTGGGAGCTCGTGTATACCTGTGGGGGATTCATGTCGATGTATGGCAAAGCCAATAGAGCATTGTAAAGTAAAATAAAGTTAAAAAAAAAAAAAAGGCTTGGTAATGTTAAGCCTGTGATCCTATGTGGCACTAGTTGGCGATCTGTGTAAACATTCTAGTTTAGTGGGAGGTTTTATTCTCCAGTTTCCTAACCTCTCTTCTTCTTCATTTATGTTACCTGCTTGTCATTTAATCTTGTGATTCCTGGTGGCTTCTTAAAGCTCTCTTGTTCTGTCGTGTGTGCTTTGTGCTGAAAGCTAGGGTGACAGGGGAAAGGATGGGCCACCCCCTCCCTACCGCCTTCCTTCTCTTTAATGGTTCAACATCATCTAAACTTTGAGACCTCTGCCAAGGCTTAAATAGAGTTTCAGTGTAAAAAGGTAGGGGCTATAGGAGTCAACTAAAAATTAGACTGGATGACAGATATGAGACAGTCAAAAGACAATACACACTCTTTTAATTATAGAAAGATATTGTAGTTTGAATGCCACTTCCACACCTACTGTGTGAAACAGAAAGTACCTTTTCAGGGAACAATAAACCAAATGAAAAGGCAACCTAAGAACAGGAGAAAATATTTGCAAACCATGTATCTGCTAAGGAGTTAATATCCAAACTATATAGGGATTCCTACAGTTCATCAGCAGTATAACAAATAATGCAATTTTAAAATGGGCAAAGAACCTAAATAGATACTTTTTCAAAGAAGATATAAAAAGTACATGAAAAGGTGCTCAATATCACTAATCATCAGGGAAATATAAATCAAAATCACAATGAGATAGTACAATAGTACCTACGCATGTGCTAGGATGACCATATTAAATAAAATAAAAAATGACAAGTGTTGGTAAAGATGTGGAGAAAAGGGAACCCTGTACACTGCTCATGGGGATGAAAATGCTACAGCCACTATGGAAGTTCCTCAAAAATTAAATATACAGCTACCATGTGATCCAGCATTCTCACTTCTGGGTATTTATCCAAAGGAATTTAAGAAATAATTCAAGGAATTATCTTGAAGAGATAGCTGAATTCCCATTGTTCATTGCAACATTATTCACAACAGCCAAGACAAGAAAACAACATAAATGTCTATCGATGGATGAATGGATAAAGAAAGTGTGATACACATGTTCATGTATGTGTGTGTGTGTATATATAACATGGAATATTACTCATCTATGTAAAGGAAGGAAATCATTCCAATTGGAAGTTATTCCAATTGGGAGGACATGGATGGACCTGGATTTCATTATGTAAGTGAGATAAACCAGACATATACAGTAAAAAACAAAACAAAACAGTGCCCTTTCAGAACTGGCAAACTCTTATCTTTCTTTATTGAAAACTTCAAATTCCAGCAAACTATATCTCTAAAGTAAAGGAAAAGCTTGTGTGCACCTGTGGTGGATTCATGTCGATGTATGGCAAACCCAATAGAG
>SJYV01011213.1:0-22098 GCA_006410875.1 Neotragus pygmaeus | reverse complement strand
AAAAAAAAAAAAAAGGCTTGGTAATGTTAAGCCTGTGATCCTATGTGGCACTAGTTGGCGATCTGTGTAAACATTCTAGTTTAGTGGGAGGTTTTATTCTCCAGTTTCCTAACCTCTCTTCTTCTTCATTTATGTTACCTGCTTGTCATTTAATCTTGTGATTCCTGGTGGCTTCTTAAAGCTCTCTTGTTCTGTCGTGTGTGCTTTGTGCTGAAAGCTAGGGTGACAGGGGAAAGGATGGGCCACCCCCTCCCTACCGCCTTCCTTCTCTTTAATGGTTCAACATCATCTAAACTTTGAGACCTCTGCCAAGGCTTAAATAGAGTTTCAGTGTAAAAAGGTAGGGGCTATAGGAGTCAACTAAAAATTAGACTGGATGACAGATATGAGACAGTCAAAAGACAATACACACTCTTTTAATTATAGAAAGATATTGTAGTTTGAATGCCACTTCCACACCTACTGTGTGAAACAGAAAGTACCTTTTCAGGGAACAATAAACCAAATGAAAAGGCAACCTAAGAACAGGAGAAAATATTTGCAAACCATGTATCTGCTAAGGAGTTAATATCCAAACTATATAGGGATTCCTACAGTTCATCAGCAGTATAACAAATAATGCAATTTTAAAATGGGCAAAGAACCTAAATAGATACTTTTTCAAAGAAGATATAAAAAGTACATGAAAAGGTGCTCAATATCACTAATCATCAGGGAAATATAAATCAAAATCACAATGAGATAGTACAATAGTACCTACGCATGTGCTAGGATGACCATATTAAATAAAATAAAAAATGACAAGTGTTGGTAAAGATGTGGAGAAAAGGGAACCCTGTACACTGCTCATGGGGATGAAAATGCTACAGCCACTATGGAAGTTCCTCAAAAATTAAATATACAGCTACCATGTGATCCAGCATTCTCACTTCTGGGTATTTATCCAAAGGAATTTAAGAAATAATTCAAGGAATTATCTTGAAGAGATAGCTGAATTCCCATTGTTCATTGCAGCATTATTCACAACAGCCAAGACAAGAAAACAACATAAATGTCTATCGATGGATGAATGGATAAAGAAAGTGTGATACACATGTTCATGTATGTGTGTGTGTGTATATATAACATGGAATATTACTCATCTATGTAAAGGAAGGAAATCATTCCAATTGGAAGTTATTCCAATTGGGAGGACATGGATGGACCTGGATTTCATTATGTAAGTGAGATAAACCAGACATATACAGTAAAAAACAAAACAAAACAGTGCCCTTTCAGAACTGGCAAACTCTTATCTTTCTTTATTGAAAACTTCAAATTCCAGCAAACTATATCTCTAAAGTAAAGGAAAAGCAAGCTGTCTGCAAGTCCAGCCAGGGCATTGCTTGCTGGTCACAATCATAGTTTAAAATAATTCTTTGAATTGATTCATAAATATTTCATTTTCTCTTTTATTTTAATGAAACAAGTTTACCATCTATATTTTGATTTTAAGGTACTCTCAAACCTTCTTTGAGCTCATTCTTCAGCTTAGTGAAGAACTATGTTTTTCTACAATCTAGAAACCCATATTTTCACCAGTGTTATCAATTCACTGAATTAGGGAATGAGGTAGATTCAGAACAGCTGGATTTTATAACAATGCTGTCAGCATCTCCCATGACCTCTTGTAAGACAATGAACAATTAGCTAATGGGATAGTAAGGCATATTAGTTTCTATTGAATAGATGCTATGGAAAAGTGCTGATAAACTTATGTTAACTAGGAGGAAGATCTCTGTAGACATTTTCTGAGCAGTTATATTCATTATGTTTTTGCAGCATCATTATGGCATATTTTCATATCATGATTATTTTTGGTTAGATAATTACATGGAATAAGAATTGATCTTTTACTGTATTCAGATGACACATAATTGGGGATGTATTACAGCCAATGTCAGAATCAGAATCCTGAGAGTTCTTATGAGCATGAAATGAGAGGGTGAAATGTTTAGAATTACATTTAAGGAGGAAATTCTATACCCTTTTATACTCATGCAGAAGTAAAAACATATATGTCCAAAAACATGAATACAGTGGTCAATTTGGATGTATATGTTTTTACTTTTGCATGAATATAAAAGGGTATTGGTTTCCTTATCCATCTGGAGAAGATGTGGTTCACCAGCCATGTATGAGAAAAAGGATATAGTTAGCTGAAAACTCAGAATCACCAGTATGATGTGGCTGTATCAGAAAAGTGCAATCCTAAACAGATTAATGAAAACATTTTTGTCCTGAAAAAGGCAAGGGATATTCCCATTTTGCTAAGGGAAGTTAAGACCACGCTTGGATCTGCTCACTTTGGTTATCACGGCTTAAGTGAGATACTGACAGAGTAGAGTGCGTTTGGAGGATGAAGACTAGACGAGGTAGGCTTGGCAATTATGACTAATCTGTAGATAGAAAGACTAAATAATTGTTTTTAAATATTTCGAGGGCTGCCATACAGAAGTTAGAACAGATATAGCCTGCACTTGGATGTTGATTGTGATCAACAAGAGGACGTTAGAGGTAGAGACTGATATTTATCTTTATATAAAGAAATACTTTGTACTAGGTGATATGGATGTTTAATTTTATTTCTTGAAAATCAGATTTGTCTAAAACTGTACTAGGCTGCTTCAGGAGGCATTTCCATGATTACTTGGGAGGTTTCAAAGAAGAGCATGGATATGTAACAGTACAGAGAGTTTTCACTACATTATCTCCAAACGTCCTTTAAAGTTCTGAATTTTAAAGTCCTTATAAACACAGGTATTAAATGATCTCTATTGGTTTGATTTCTAAATAAGATCCAACTTCCAAACAATAATTTCCATTGAGGTATGTTCACTCAAATCATTCATTTCCATACTTGCTAGATCATAATGGCTATTCATTCATCTCTAACTCCATAGTGTGGCAAAAAATGTAGTCTGAATATGTATTTCTTCAGTTCAGTTCAGTCACTCAGTCGTGTCCGACTCTTTGCAACCCCATGAATCACAGCATGCCAGGTCTCCCTGTCCATCANCTCTGGGGGAGGTAGAGGTAAGGGTGTACAGGAAGTGGAGACTATATTGTTTCTACTTTTTACAATGATCATGTGTTACCAGAAAAAAATAATTCCTATGAAAAGTGTTCATAGCCTTTGAGCCTACTAATTCTTTCTTTGGAATGTGTATTAAGAAACTAATCTCAAAGAACACATGCATGTACAAATATTATTTATTGTATCAAAAATTGTAAACATCCTAATGTCCAACTATGAGGGAAAGTTTGAATATGGAATGTGCAATTATTAAAAGTATATTTTCAAAAGACATTCTAAGACATGAAAGATAATTGTAGAATATTAAGGATGCTATAATAATAATAAAGAGAATGTAGAGCACAACTATATATCAAGAGATAACATGCATTTAAAAGCTTGAAAATAAAATGAATACAGAGGTTGTATTTGAAAAAAAAAAATAAAAAAGAATCTGCAATACGGAGACTTGAGTTCAATCTCTGGATTAGGAAAATCCCCTGCAGGAGGGCATGACAACCCACTCCAGTATTCTTGCCTGGAAAATCCTCATGGACAGAGGAACCTGGTAGGCTACAGTCCATGGGGTCAGAAAGAGTCGCACATGACTGAGTGACTAACACATGCATGGAAAAATCTGATTTTAAAGATGCCATTTCTGAGAAAACTTTAAAACTTGCCACGAAAATAATGCCAATATCTATGACATGAGAGAAAGCAGAAAAGCAGTTGGCAAAATGCTTTTGTCAAATGACAGTTAAAGGTTGTATAATATCAGTGGCATACAGTCTAGAAAGACATGTATGTGTCAGCAGATTCAGGCACGTGACACTGTGAGCATGCAAAGTGAGAACCATCCCATGCATTTATGGGGGAGAAACATCTGAAGACTTTCTGCCTCTTCATCACTACAACCCTCTCTCAGAGTTGAGATTCTGTAAGTTAACGATAGTTTTGTGATCCATGTTAGAGTCTGGAAAGGTGTTGTGTGATCAAGTGGTAATGGGGAAGGGATTAATAAGTAAGTTCTGTTTTGATTTAAGATGATAACATAAGAAGACCCTGCCCATGGACATGTGGAATCTATATCTATACATAACTTCCTCAGAAAAAAATCCTGATTCTGACTGAGAGCTGAGGAAGTGGACACCCCATTCTCCCTGGAAAGATGGCCAGGCTGATCGTCACTTCTATGAAACGGCTCTAATGCAGAGGCGTTAACCAGCTTGCTGAAGCTTGGGGTTGGGACAGCTGACCCTCCACGTGGCAAGGCTGTCCTACCTGTTGTGAGCCATCTTTGCCTTGTGCCCTAGCCTGGTTGTTAAATCAGTGAAGCTTGGCTCTGATCCTTTGCATGCTCAGTCATTCAGTTGTTTGTCTAACTCTTTGAGATCCCAAAGACTTTAGCCCATCAGGTTTCTGTCCATGAAAATTTCCAAGCAAGAATAGTGGAGTGGGTTGCCACTTCCTCCGCCAGGGGACTTCTAGACCAATGGATTGAATCCGCATCTCCTGTGGGAGACTGATTCTTTACCACTGTGCCACCTGGGAAGCCCCTAAGAAAACCCTAAAAACTGACAGAGCAGTCCCTTCTCATTAGGCAAACAAAAGGGAAACCACAATAAAGTGGATAGGAGAGGCTGAGACGCAGACTTGCTGTAACCCCTCCCTCTGGCATGGCAACTCACACCTGGGAGGGAACCCAAGCTCCAACACTTCTCTGCAAGGATCTAAGTGTTTATACCCCTTATCAACCACCACAATTTTAAAGACTGATACTTAAACACAAGCCCGCGCCCAAATATCTGGCTTTATCGATCAATAGGACTCCTGCCATGAGACCTGTGGGACTCATGAGTAAGAACTCTTAGAGTGCTTGTACGCAGATTCACCCACCCAAGGGCTCTGCTAGAACCAGCTCTTTCCTTATATAGCAGAGTCTGTCACCCAGGAGACCCCAGACACAGTGGAAGTGACTCTCATCCGTGTGCTTCAGACAGAGACAGCAGAGAGGCACCAACAACCCGGGAGGCACAAGCGATGGCAGCTGAGGTGGGTGGAGCCTCTGTCAGAGGAGGTGGAGGGTAGAAAGTGCTGACTCAAATACAACCAGAGGCAACTCAGGTAAGAGAAAAACAAACAAACAAACAAACTGGTGCTATAGCGCCACCTACTGGAAAATAAAAGAAAGGTTTCTAATTACTAACCCATTGAATCATTAGGCCTCAGTTTACGTGCAGCAATTTACTACTACTACAAAGGCGCTTCAGTCGTGTCCGACTCTGTGAGACCTCATAGACGGCAGCCCACCAGGCTGGGAGTCTCCAGGCAAGTCGCAAAAGAAGGAAATTGCAACCCACTCCAGTGTTCTTGCCTGGAGAATCCCAGGGACGGGAGAGCCTGGTGGGCTGCCGTCTATGGGGTCGCACAGAGTTGGGCACGACTGAAGTGACTTAGCAGCAAAGAGTCGGACAGGACTGAGCACTGAACTGAACTGAATCATTAGAATATGAAAAAAGCTTTGCTTAAAGGTGTTTGCTACTTCAAATGCACCAAAGGAGGAGAAACTCATCAAGCTCTACGAAGAACCACAGTAACGGTATCCTACTCCAGAAATCAACCTAAACTCATGGTGTGTTACAATCTAACTGCTGCTGCTGCTGCTGCTAAGTTGCTTCAGTCGTGTCCGACTCTGTGAGACCCCACAGGCGGCAGCCCACTAGGCTCCTCCGTCCCTCCAATTCTCCAGGCAAGAACACTGGAGTGGGTTGCCATTTCCTTCTCCAATCTAACTGCTAGAGAATTAAAAATAGCTGTCATGAAGAAACGTAAGGTGCTGCAAGAAAACTCAGAAAGGCCGTTTAGTGAAATCAGGAATAAAGTTAGTGAACAGAATGAATATTTTAACAAAATGACTGAAACTCTAAGATCCAAATAGAAATTCTGAAGCTGAATAAATGAGATGAAGAATGTATTAGAAAATACTGGAAACAGAGCATGTATGAAAGACAGAATGAATGAGCTGAAAGATAGGAACCTAGAAATGATACAGGTAGAAGAGGAGGGAGAATTAAGATCTAAAAAATAAGAAATTCTACAGGAACTATCCAAATTCTAGTAGGAAGGGCAATGTTAGGATAATGAGTATTCTAGAAGAAGAAAAGAGGCAGAAGGCAGGAGATAACTCATTTAAAGAAATAATAGCTCAGAACTTCCCAAACCTGGAGAAGGAACTGTATATACAGATCCATAGTGCTAAGAGAACACTTAATTACTTCAATGCAAAAAGACCTTCTTTGAAGACACATATATTAAAACCGTCTAAAGTCAAGGACAAAGGAAGAATTTTAAAAGCAGTGGGGGATAAAGAAGAATAACCTACAAGGGACTCTCCAGTAAACTGTCAGCAGATTTCTCAGCAGAAACTCTACAGGCTGAAAGAGAGTGGAATGACATACGTGAAATGTTGAGAGAGAAAAGTTGTCAGCCAAGAATAATTTATCCAGCAAAGTTATCATTCAGATAAAAGGAAGAAACAAAGCCTTAACCAGACAAACATGAGCTGGGAGAGTTCATCACTGCTAAACCTGCTTTACAAGAAATGTTGAAAGGAAGTGTTCTACATGAAATGAAAAGGCAGAAGTACACAAAATTTTGAGTATGGTGATGAAAAGATAGAATCAGAAGTTACAACTCTAGATCAGCATAGGTTGTTAAACAATTATAGCTTAAGATTATAGGGAAAAAAAGCGGTAAAAATAACTATAGCTACCTCAGTTAGGTAACAAATTCACAACATAAAATGGGATAATTTGAGATAAGACATGAAGAAAAATAACTTTTATAGGCAAATGAAGAATAGATGCTATCAGTTAAAGAGGACTATTTTATCTATGAGATATTTTATACAAACTTTATGGTAGCCATAAAACATAAATTTAGAACAAAGATATGAAACATTAAAAAAAAGAGGAAAGAAAAATACTATAGAAGACCACCCAACTAAAATGGCAGATGGAAATACAAAGGAAAAGAACCAATGGTGGTATAGAACAACATGAAAACTAAAGATAAAATGGCAAGACTGAGTCCTCATTTATTAATAATCACCCTAGATGTAAGTGGACTGAATCCACTAATCAAAAGACACACGGTGCTGGATGAATTAAAAGACAAGACCTAACTATATGCTAACTTCTCATCTCAACTCTACAGACAAGCATGGGCTCCAAGTAAAGGAATGGAAGAGGAATTTCCAAGCAAACTGCTGCCAAAAGAAAGAGATGGTAGGCATACTCATTTCAGAAAAAATAGACTTCAAGCCAAAAATGTAATAAGAGACAAAGATGGATACTATATAATGATAAAGGGGATAATTAATCAAAAAAGCTTAACACCAAATAATACATATGAACCTACTATAGGAGCATCAAAAGGTATAAAGCAATTATTAACAAGCCTAGAAAGAGAAATCAATGCAACACAATACCAGCAGGAAACTTTAACACCCCACTTACATCAATGGAAGCTCATCCAGACAGGAAGTCAGCAAGGAAAGAGCAGCTGTAAACAAACTTTAGACCAGTGGATTTGAAAGATTTATAAAGAATATTTCAATCCAAATGCAGCAGAATATATATTCTTTTCAAGTGTACATGGAATAATTTTGAGGAGAGACCATGTGTTGGGACACAAAAGAAGTCAATAAATTTAAGAAGACTGAGATTATATTAAGCATCCTTCTCAATCACAGTAACATGAAACTAGAGATTTACTGAAAAGAAGAAAGCTGGAACAATCACAAATATGTGGAGACAAGCAACATGTTACTGAACAACTCTTGGGTCAATGAAGAAATCATAGGACAAATTAAAAAATACCTGAAGACAAATGAAAATAAAAATACACCAAAATCTGTCAAATGCAGTAAAAGTGGTAATAAGAAGGAAGTTTACGGCAATACAGATCTACCTCAAGAAACAAGAAAAAATCTCAAATAAATAATATAAACTTACATTTAAGGAAACTAGAAAAAGAAGAACAAACAAGCCCAAAGTCAGAAGAGGGAAGAAAATAATAAAGATCGGAGTGAAAATAAGTGACAGAGATTTAAAAGACAATTTAAAATGGATGAAACCAATAGCTAAGTCTTTTAAAAGGACAAAACTTTAGTTAGATTCATTAGGGGAAAAAGAGAGAATGCTCTGATAAATAAATCAGGAATGAAAGAGGAGAAATAGCATCAGATATCACAGAAATACAAAAGATTATGAGACATGAACTGTTATATGACAACAAATAGAACAATCCAGAAGAAAAGAATAAAATTTTAAAAACACACAACCTTCCGAACTGAACCATGATGAAATGGAAAATCTGAATAGACTGATCACTAGTAACGAGATTAATAATAAAAATCTCGCTAAACATCTGGGACCAGAAGTCTTCACTGGTGAATTTTACCAAACATTCAAAGAATATTTAATTTTAGAACCTATCCTTTTCAAATGCTTCCAAACAAATTGAAGAGGAGGGAATGCTTCTTAAGTCATTTTAGGAAGCAAAAATTGATACCAAAACCAGACAAGGACAACAACAAAAGAAGATTACAAGCTAAGGGGCTTCCTCGGCGGTGAAGCAGCAAAGAATCCATCTGTAATGCAGGAGACACAGATTTGATCCCTGGGTTGGGAAGATCCCCTGGAGGAGGGCATGGCAACCTACTCCAGTATTCTTGCTTGGGGGATCTGATGGACGGAGGGGCCTGGCAGGTTACAGTCCATGGGGGTCACAAACAGTTGGACATGACTTGGTGATTAAACAACAACAACATAGCAATCAAAACAGCATGGTATTGGCAGGAAAACAGATACTTAGATTGATGGGACAGAACTGAGAGCCCAGAAATAAAACTACAAATATATGGATACTTAATTTATGATCAAGGAGTGAAGAACATAAAAAGAAAAGATAATCTCTTCAATAAATGGTTTTGGGAAACTTGGATAGTCACATGAAAAATAATAAAATTAGATCACTATCTTACAACCATACATAAAAGTCAAATCAAATACAAGATCTGAAACTACAAAACTCCTAGTAGAAAACATAGGAAGTATACTCTGTGACATTAGTCTGTCTCTTCAGGCAAGGAAAACAAAAGAAAAAAAAATAAATATGACTATATCAAACTAGAATCTTCTGCACAGCAAAAGAAACCGTAATAAAACAAAAAGACAAAATACTGAACAGGAGAAGAAATTTGCAAAGGATATATCTGAAAAGCGGTTAATATCCAAAATATATATAAAAACCCATACAACCAGAAAACATGGACAGAGAAGTTGAATAGACATTTTCCCAAAGAAAACACGTAGATGGCCAATAAATACATGACAAGATGTTCAACATCATTGGTTATTAGGGAATTGCAAATAAAAACCACAGTGAGATATCCCCTCATGCCATTGGAATAGCTAGTAGCAAAAAGGCAAGAAATAAGTGTTGGAGAGGATGATCCTTTTCTCCAAAAGGAACCCTTATACACTGTTGGTGTATAGTCCCACTGTTGGTGGGAATGTAAATTGGTGTGGCCACTATGGAAAATAACGTGGAGAGTCCTCAAAAAATTAAAAATAGAACTACCATAATATTTAGCTATTCCACTTCTGGGTATTATCTGAAGAATATGAGAAATACTAATTCCAAAAAATACTGGCAATCCTATGTTCATTGCAGCATTATTTATAATAGTCAAGATATGAAAACAGCCTAAGTGTCTTTCGAAGGGAAAAAGAAGATGTGGTGTATACATACATTGGGCTACTTCTCAACCATAAAAATAGATGAACTCTTGCCATTTGCAACAACACGAGTGGACCTTGAAGGTATTATGCTGTCATATGGAGAATGACAGATAGTATATGGTTTCCTTTCTAAAAACAGAAAAAAATAAAATAAATGAATAAAGCAAACCAAACAGAAACAAACACAGACACAAAGAACTGAGTCATGCTTACCAGAGGGGAAGCAGGGTAGAAAAAGGGGGAAATGAGTGAAGGTGGTCAACTGTATGATGACAGATGGAAACTAGACCTTTGATGGTGAACATACTGTAGTATACAGACATCAAAATATAATATTGTTCACATGAAATGTATAATGTTACAAACCAATAAAAAATCCAAATTGCCAACACCTAATATTTACATCAGGCTTCCCTCATAGCTCAGTTGGTAAATAATCCACCTGCAATGCAGGAGACACCAGTTCGATTCCTGGGTTGGGAAGATCCACTGGAAAAGGGAAAGGCTACCCACTCTAATATTCTGGCCTGGAGAATTCCATGGACTGTATAGCCCATGGGGTAGCAAAGAGTCAGACATGATTGAATGGCTCTCACTTTCACTATTTATATGCAGATCCTATACTTACTGGGTGGCTCCATGTGGTCACATAGAGTCTACTTATTTGCATTTCAGTTATTTAAACTTTTTCTTATGACTCTGACACTGAGACCATCTCCATTCCAGCACCTGTAGATTTATTTTTCTTTCCTTCTTTTTGAGTATACAAAAAAATATTTTATATATCCTGTACAGCATTTTTATTCATTAACTTCTTATTTGCCAAATATTGACTTTTACAAGATGGAATCTTGCCTTAATTTTTATTTTTTATCAAAGTTACGCAAATTCTTTTCTCATAGCTCAGTTGCTATAGAATCCACCTGTAATGCAGGAGATCCCAGTTTGATTCCTTGGTCAGGAAGATCTGCTGGAGAAGGGTTAGGCTACCCACACCAGTATTCTTGGGCTCCCCTTGTGGCTCAGCTGGTAAAGAATCTGCCTGCAATGCAGGATACTTGGGTTCAATCCCTGGGTTGGAAAGGTCCCCTGGAGAAGGGAAAGGCTATCCACTCTAGTATTCTGGCCTGGAGAATTCCATAGACTATATAGTCCATGGGGTCACAAAGAGTTGGACACAACTGACTGACTTAAAAAAAAATACAAAATCGTAGACTAAAAATCAAATAGTATACAAGGCTAATAAATCATAGGGATCAGATAATAAATGGAACCTTAGATAGAGTTCAGTGAGTCTGAAGATCTTCCCAGAGATCCATTTCTCCAGTCTTCGAATAAATGTGTGATTGGGATTAATATGCTTGGCAATTGGCACAATCCCCATACTGGGTCTTGGTCTAGTGATAAAATCTATCATACATGGGAAAGTCACAGAGAGAAAACCTCTGAAACTACCTACTACCAGAACCAAGGTGAAAACCCAAAAACATACTGTATTACACCTGAGTGTGAAAGAGTGGCAGATGTTAGTGTCACCTTAAGGATCTGAAGAAGTGGTTGAAAAACTATACATCTGGGCAAAATTTGTGCGTGGTCAGTTTTTGTACAGTCTGCAAGCTAATTATGGTTTTTCTATTTTTAAGGTGTTGTTAAAAATAAAAATATGTCACAGAGACCATGCGTGGTCTGAAAAATCTAAAATAATAGCCATCTGAGTCTTCATACCCAAAGGTCATTGTCTCCTTATCTAAAGGAAGAAGGGGTGGTGGTCCTATCACATTTATTTACTTCACCTGATTGACCCCTCCAACAATGAATGGATCCTATAGGTTGACTGCAAACTAAAGCAAGATCAACCAAGTTATAGCTCTGATCAGTCCTCATCTCAGACGTGACTGGTGTCTTAGCTAGCATAGATTAATAGGACATCAGGCAGTGCTATGTAGCCACTGATTTGAGCAAATGCATGCTATTTTGTTTGTTAAATCATAATCAGAAAACTGTTCAAATGGATGAATGTACAATATACATTTCATGTTTGCCCTAGGGCTGTCTTCTACCCTCTGTTGTAACATGTGTTAGTCACTCAGTTGTGTCTGGCTCTTTGTGACCCCATGGACTATACCCTGCCAGGCGTCTCTGTCCACGGAATTCTCCAGGCAAGAATCCTGGAGTGGGTTGCCATTTCCTTCTACAGGAGATCTTCTTGAAGTCCCAACTTACTTGGAGCATCTTAGCATCCTGCAGATCATTGTATCCATTCATTGTACTGATGATTAGTTATGCTGATTAGTGAGATGAGCAAATGGTAGCCACATGGGAAGCCTTGAGAGGAAACATGAGTTCCAGAAAGTGGGAAGATAAATATTTCATACTCAGGGGCCATCCATTTCTGATAAATGTTTAGATATCTGCAGTGTGTGTGTGAGAGGTTCATGACAGGATATATCTGCAGAAATAAATGACAAATTAGGGCAACTTGCTCCTTTTCCTGTGAAGAATAGGCACAAACTCTTTTGGGTTGGAAGTAAACTGCATGAGCAGATAGCCCAGACGTTATCCACCTTGGTTGCACCAGTGCCCTTTCTTCAGCTTGGGCCTATGGCCATATGAGGAGTCCTGACACAGGAGTAAAAAAGCCTGAGCTTAATTTTACAGAAAGGCTGGCTTAATGTGGGTATAAGATGAAAACAAACGGCAGCTGCCCTAAGGCTTCAGGGTGGTCGTAAAGATGGTGGTAAGGAAAAATCCTCCTGGTGAACCACTTTGTGGGGAAAGAAAAATAGTCGGAGATTAGAAGATATATAGATGTCTGGTTAGGGATCTGGAAAGGGAAAAAAGGAAAGATGAGGGCTAAGGAAGTCTGGAGTAAAGGCAAGTGGATTAACATACGGGAGTGGGCACAAAGTGTGGAGATCTTTGTATGTTACACCCACCAGAGAACATCCTTCTTGGAAGAGGCAGTCACCAATAAAACAGATAAAAATCACCTGACTAACTGGTGTTTGCCAGCCTCTGTAGTTGGCTACCTAGTGCTGCCAGGATGGGCTCACGAAATTGGAGGCTGAGATGGCAGACATGGGGGAGAGAGCTGGGCCCAGCAGCACACACTCCCAGTGGTGGCAGTGGTTTAGTCACTCAGGCATGTCCGACTCTTGTAACCTCATGGACTGTAGTCCCCCAGGCACTTCTGTCCATGGGACTTCCCAAGCAAGAATACTGGAGTGGGTTGCCATTTCTTTCCCCAACTCTCAGTTACCAAGACTGACTTAGCTGCTGCTATTGTGAAATGTTCAAGTTGCTGGCAGCAGAGATCTTCCTCAGTCCCCAGTATGGCAGCATTTCTTGAGGAGACCAGTTGCCCCTGATGAGAAGTTGACTACAACAGAGCCTTTAGCTTGGAAGAGTTAGTGATTTGTTCTCCCAGAAAGAGGCACACTGAGGTGTGGTGTTATCTTTGCTGCACCGTTAACTGAAGACTTATGGAGTGCTTGATCCACCAGCAATGAATCCCAGAGAATGTTGCTTTGGACCAAGAGACCCACTTTACAGAAGCACAGGTACAGGAGTGAAGTTGACTCTTGACCATGAGATTCACTTGTTATATCACATACCATACCATCCAGAAGTTGTCAGCAGTTTAGAGGTTTGTAATGGTTTGCTGAAAGCACTGTTGGAGCACAGCTTGAAGGATACTATGTGGGGATGGGGCAGCATCCTTTAGGATGCCAAATATATATTGGTATGTGTATTAGAATTAAGACCTTTATTTGAATGCATGACTCCAGGCTGGATTCCTTCCCTTGTTATGGTTTTGGGTAAGGTTAGAGATTGACTTTGGCAAGAAAATGGCAACCCACTACAGTATTCTTGCTTGGGAAATCCCATGGACCAAGGAACCTGGGGGCTACAGTCCACTGCGTCACAAAAAGTAGGACAGAATTTAGTAACTAAACAACAACAATGAGAGATTACCTTAATGATATACCTTCTAGGAAAGCACAGACTTATGCCAAACATAAGTGGAACAGTTACAAGTCTATCAATCAGTCCATTCACTGGAAATCCAGCAGATGACACCTCCCTAATGGCAGAAAGCAAAGAGGAACTAAAGAGCCTCTTGCTGAGGGTGAAAAATGAAAGTGAAAAATCTGGCTTAAAACCCAACATTCAAAAAACTAAGATCTGGCATCCAGTCCTAAGACTCTGTGGCAAATAGATGGGGAAACAATGGAAATAGTGACAGACTTAAATTTTTTGGGCTCCAAAATCACTGTGGACTGTGACTGCAGCCATGAAATTAAAAGATGCTTGCTCCTTGGAAGAAAAGCTACGACAAATCTAGACATCATATTAAAAAGCAGAGACGTCCCTTTCCGACAAAGGTCATTAGTCAAAGCTATGGTTTTTCAAGTAGTCATGTATGGATGTGAGAATTGGACCATAAATAAGGCTGAGCACCAAAGAACTGATGCTTTCGAACTGTGGTGCTGGAGAAGACTCTTGCGAGTCCCCTGTACAGCAAAGAGATCGAACCAGTCAATCCTAAAGGAAATCAGTCCTGAATATTCATTAGAAGGACTGATGCTGAAGCTGAAGCTCCAATACTTTGGCCATGTGAAGCAAAGAGCCGACTCACTGGAAAAGACCCTGATGCTGGTAAAGACTGAAGGCAAGAGAAGAGGGAGGCAGACACATGAGTTTGAGCAAACTCTGGGAAATAGTGAAGGACAGGGAAGCCTGGGGTGCTGCAGTCCATGGGTTCACAAAGAGTCATACACGACAGAGATTAAACAATATAACAAATAAAAAGAAAGGTTGGAAAAGAACCTAGTCCTGGGNGACATGAGTTTGAGCAAACTCTGGGAAATAGTGAAGGACAGGGAAGCCTGGGGTGCTGCAGTCCATGGGTTCACAAAGAGTCATACACGACAGAGATTAAACAATATAACAAATAAAAAGAAAGGTTGGAAAAGAACCTAGTCCTGGGCGATATAGCTGTGGACAACATAATTATTTTCTCAACCTACTGCTCTGGCTGATTCAGTGATATCTGGTAGAATTTAAAGCATGTCTATGGGTTCCTGGTTTCCTTGAAGGCTCCTGTTGCTCCCTTGGCCTTTGGAGGGTTTCTAGAGGACATGTTATTGACTGATGCTAATGGTCTAAATCTGTCTATGATGCTATTTACTAGCTGGATCAAAAACAAAAAGGTGTTTTATGTTAATATTTAAAGTTTTATTTGGAAACAATGTGTCAATTTTTCTTTTACCACCTGTTAAGCCTGCGTTGACGGAGAAGGCAATGGCACCCCACTCCAATACTCTTGCCTGGCAAATCCCATGGATGGAGGAGCCTGGTGGGCTGCAGTCCATGGGGTGGCTAAGAGTTGGACATGACTGAGCGATTTCACTTTCACTTTTCACTTTCATGCATGGAGAAGGAAATGGCAACCCACTCCAGTGTTTTTGCCTGAAGAATCTCAGGGATGGGGGAGCCTGGTGGGCTGCTGTCTATGGGGTTGCACAGAGTCAGCCACGACTGAAGCGACTCAGCAGCAGCAGCAGCAAGCCTGCGTTGAAAGTAAATTCTTTTTCCATATTCTCCCTAAAAAATGTAAGCTCTTCATTCACTAATTTTATTAAATGCTTTTGATCAAACTTGAGGTTCTGTCAAAAATTTCCTCTCTGTAAAATGTATTTTTTTTAAATCCAGCTTTCATATCGGGAAAAGTGGTTTCTCTATATAACTATTTTTAAACTGCTTCTTTGTCAGTTCAAATTGAAATTCCAGTTTAACCATGGGAAGGAACTTGCTCTCCAAAATTCCACTCACCTGACAGGACTGTACACTCTATGCTTTTCTTATAGTCATGTACAAACTGTTTCCATACACTGGGGGCTGACTATCAGTTCAGTTCGGTTGCTCAGTCGTGTCCAACTCTTTGCACCCCATGGACTGGAGCATGCCAGACTTACCTATCCATCACGAACTCCTGGAGCCTGCTCACACTCATGTCCATCAGGTTGGTGATGCCATCCAACCATCTCATTCTCTGTCATCCCCTTCTCCTCCTGAACATCCCTCCTCTCCTGCCATCCTACTCCTCTATGTCATCAAAGAGTGCCAGGCTGGGCTCCCTGAGTATATAGCAACTTCCCCATGAGATCCATCAGGCTCCTCTGCCCAGGGGTTCTCCAGGCAAGAATACTGGAGTGGGTTGCCAATTCCTTCTCCAGGGGATCTTCCCTGGCCCAGGGATCAAATCCGGGTCTCCTGCGTTACAGGCAGATTCTTTACTGACTGAACCACCAGGGAAGCTCTAATTACATATATATATTATATATATCCCTTCCCTCCTGAACTTCCCTCTCCTCCTCCCATCCTACCCATCTAGGTCATCATATAGTGCCAGGCTGGGCTCCCTGTGTTATATAGTAACTTCCCACTAACTATTGAGAAAATAATACAGTTCTTAATAAGCCAGTTAGAGGCATTCATCTTGTGGAGATAGAGGTAGAAACAATAGTAATAGTAAGACCGGATATCTGGGTTACCCTGGTGGTTCAGTGGTAAAGAATCTGCCTGCCAATGCAGGAGACACGTGTTCTATCCCTGATCCAGGAAGATGACACAGGTGCCATGGGGCAACTAGGCCCTTGTGACGCAACTACTGAGTCTGTGCTCCAGAGCCCGGGAGATACAGCTATTGAAGCCCGCGCGCCCTAGAGCCTGTACTTCACCAGAGAAGCCGCCACGGTGAGAAGACCACGCGTGTGACCAGGGAGTAGCCCCCACTCTCCACAACTGAGTAGAGTCCACACAGCATGGAAGGCCCAGCATAGCCAAAAAAAAAAAGAGAGAGAGACCTGATGGTTAATGGATAAATGGTAAGAAAATCAAAAGATGTTGTGCATACACACATGTGAAATATGCAATTTACAATACTGATTAGTTTCAACACAAAGAATACAGAGTATATTCAGTACATCCTGTTAAATAAATTGGTAACATATAATACATTTTATAATCATGACTTTCAATAACTTAAATACTGGTCCTTAAAATTATAAACCTTTGATTTTTGGAGAATACATTTTTATTAAGTACTTAGATTCTCCAGAATGCTAGACAACTTGTTTATTTAGACTGGGAATAAATAGAACTATACATTTAAAGTGAAAGTCACTCAGTCGTGTCCGAGTCGTTGTCCATGCAACCCCATGGAGTATACAGTCCGTGGAATTCTCCAGGCCAGAATACTGGAGTGGGTAGCTGTTCCCTTCTCCAGGGGATCCTCCCAACCCAGGTCTCCTGCATTGCAGGCGGATTCTTTACCAGATGAGCCACTAGGGAAGCCCATACATTTAAAAAGAAAAGGCAATTACTTTAACTTTATATTTCATTAAATGGTTTAATTACAAATCTGGGGCTTTTCCTGCAAGTTGAATGAGATAAAGCATTTGAAGTGTTGGTGAGAAACAGTCAGTACTGGGTGAATTGGCAGTGAGTTCCACTGTGTGTGTGAGGCATGTCCAACTTTTGTTTGTAAACCGGTGATCTTTAATCAACTGCAATGCAGTTTTATGCAGCTGCATAACTGCTACCTAGAAAAGACACGGTGAATATTTCAGCTTTCTTTGACATCTCCCAGTAATGTGTTATTGTGCATGGTACATTCTGGAAGATTTTGAGGCTGTATCTAGATTTGGGGGTGGGATAGGGAAGTGTTTTGAATGATTAGCCATGTTTGAAAAAGGCATGGAAAAGGGAGATTATTTGTTGCTACTTATTTAAGTCTCTGGTTTAAACCAACTGTAAATTATATTCTTTCCCTCTCATTTCAATTTTCATGTTATTAATACTACAATTAGCCAGTTCTTCTATGTGTCTGAAATTTAGTGGACCTCAGTATTCTTATATGCTGTAGTGAGAAGAATAGGTAGATTGAATATGAATCTCAGCTTCCTCAAGGGTTAGCATTAGCCTGAGCAAGTTACTTAATTTACATGAGTCTATAATAATCATAATAATCTATGTTCCATGGATTTGTGAGACTCAAAAAATTTATAATTGAGAATTATAAGTAAAAATCTAGCATTTTATCTGAAATTATTTACATGCCTTCTCCCTCAGCCAATGCCTATATGTGCACTGGCTGGGAATATAATGACATTTTAATATACAGGTTTAAATGGAATTATAATATTGGTTTAAATGGAATTTTCTTGGGAAAGTAAATCCGTTACAATCCCTCCATTTAGAATGTCATCCACTGTAAAGAACAATATACATGAGGTTTACATATTGGCCTAACTCTTTACCTAATGAGGATAGACAACTGAGAAATCTCTATTTAAATTATATGCCACACTTTGGTGGCTTTGTAAAATTGATTTTCAAAGATATTTTATATATTTATTCATATTATGAAAACACTTCGAATGAGAAAAGTACAGAGGCATGGTTTAAGCCAGTTAAAAGAAAATAAAGCATGTAATATTATAGATCTATTTTAGCAATTCCACTTACTTTGAATTTTTGAATCTAAGCCCATGCAGGGCTGATCTTCATCCCATAGCTTCCTGTGTTGCTGGCCACACAATGAGTTTTATTTTTATAACTGCAGCCTGTCCTAGCTTGCCCTCTACTGGTTCATGCTTTTGGTGCACCAACATGTAGGTTGGAAGGGAAGACCTAACAGAAGACGTTGTTTTTAGAGTTTACGGGTATCATTAGACAGTAAAGAATCTGCCTGCAGTGCAGGAGACCTGATCCCAGCATCTTCGATCCCTTGGTCAAGCAGATCCTCTGGAAAAGGGAATGGTAACCCACTCCAGTATTCTTGCCTGGAGAATTCCATGGACAGAGGAGCCTGGTGGGCTACAGTCCGTGGTGCTGCAACAGTCAGACACGACTGAGCAACTAACAGACGCAGATGTAAAGCATATAAACAGATGCACATGGATTATATTCCAGACGCCTATCTTTTAGAGTGTCATGTCTTATAGCCACAATCTGCTCTGTGCATTTATTGTTCTAGAATTTTGTTCTGCTTCTAAAAGCTTACAGCCAGGATATGCTCATTTTGTACTTACCATAACACACATACACGTATGGAGTTCACATCATTTTGATGTACATGAGAAAAGAAAGAGAGACACACAAGAATTTCTGCTTTCCTGGAGATAAATAATAAACAAGTGAATTTAAATGCAGATAGAGACAAGTATTTCACAGAAGAGAATACCATAGTGCGATACCATCTCTGTGGCTGAATGGCATGGATGCTGTGATACAGTGAACCTCTCAGAAGAGGTGAATGAATTTGAAGAGGATTAAAATTAAGTGGAAGAGACAGGCAGGAGTCAGGTCACTATAGGGCCTGGATGTCATGGTAATGTGCATTGGGAAGTTATTTGAAGTTTTAAATAGTAGAGTGATGTCATTCAACTTATATTTTTAAAATGTGAATCTGGCTATTCTATGGGAAACAGACTCTCTGGGGAGCAGAGCCTACTCTCACAGCAGTCCAGGCTGGAGATGACAGTAGGCTGGTTGGGGTAGAGAAGGTGAAAAAGCTTGACATTCAAGGTAGCTTTCTTGGGGTGGGAGGGAGGTTCAGGAGGGAGGAGCATATGTACACCTATGGCTAATTCATGTTGATGTATGGCAGAAACCAACACATTATTAACAAATCAATATCCTTCAATTAAAAATAAATTAAAAAGTAGCTACCAAATTATATAGTTCTGATTTCATTAAAAAAAAAAGATAGCTTTCTCCTTTTAGCAATCTGGTGAAGCTAATAAGAACGTTTCAGAATAATGGTGCAAAATGCATAATATACAACATAAAGGAAATCAACGGTATTAAACGTAGTCATCAAAACATTTAAAAATAAATTTGTGAAATACTGATACATGGTACAGCTTTAGTCCTACATTAAATGATAAGAATTGGTAGTGAATCTGATAACCACATAATTTCAAAGTAGTGGTATACATAAACCTTAATGTGACATAACTGATATATTAATAATGTGACATGAAAATATCTATTATTTCTGTGGGTGATGAAATCAAAGACACTGCTCGATGCTGACCACATTCATAGTGGAAGGAAAAGTTAAATTTCCACTAGAAGATACTGAAAATAAAGATGTAATTTTTTGCTCCTTCTAGCTTCCTGACTTCATGCTTTAGTGGTAGAAGTGAAAGGATTTGTTTATCAATTGATTTGGCTAATAAAGAGGTGAGAAAAAGAAAACACATAGGGATAGGTGATAGCATAATATAGGTGTGCAGACATGACTGAAACAAAAGTTACTGTGTCAGGGCAGAAACTCATTTGCCTAGTTATGTATGTGTGTGGGAATTCCATCTCTTGAACTGAACACAGGTAAAAAGACAAGCTTAGAGGAATGTTATTTTAAAACATGCTCCAGCCATACCATAATAAGTCTTTCTATATGCAACAGGCTAATTTTTATGTAAAGTTGCTGCTAAGGACTATTACCCCAACTAGAAAGGTATAAAATAACACTGCATAGTTTGGTAAGGAGATTTTTAACACATGTTTTTAAAAGGCTGCCAAGGAATTGAAGCACAAGAAATCACTAAGGAAAATAATGAACAATGATAAAAAAAAAAAATCAGTAAGTCAGTGGTTATTTGCTTTTAAATTGTAGATACTTGAGAAGATATAATAAAGTTTATGAGTAAAATAATTAAAATGGAAGATGTTGTTTTTGCAGTTCAAGGCATAATGTCCAGCCAGTTCTCTCATATTTGACTGCCTCAGTTTAAGACCTAGCAAGGATAAAATAAATGAAATACAATTTTCTTTAAAATTTTCTTCTGCTAGTTCAGTGTGTTCAAATAACTTCTTCTTTTGCTCAAGATAAAGAAACTAAAGAATGTCATTAGAAAAGAGACATGATCCCTTGTTCAATATGACTGGAAGGGACAGATAATTAAAACACTACAAGACAGAGTCTATTTTCTTGGAAAAATGAGCTACTGTTTCCACAAGAGAGGACCTTGTTCTTACTTTTGTAAATTATGCTTGTAAGGTTAATGACTCTGGAAAAGGATTTTAAGCTAAACCTTTGCTTTCTAAATTATGAATTGGAATTTCACATGGGTTGAAGGCTTCTGGGTTAACATAGGTAGAAGATAATATTAAATTTTGACTTTGGAAACGGTACTCCTTGCAATCTTCATTTAAAAGTTACTCATGCTGCCTTTGTGGTTGGATGAAAACTTACTGTAGCAAGAATTACATACTACTTACTTAAGCTGCTCAGTTGTGTCCAACTCTTTGCAACCCCATGGATTGTAGCCCACCAGGCTCCTCTGTCCATGGAGTTCTCCAACACGAATACTGGAGTGGGTTGCCATGCCCTCCTCCAGGGAAGAATTACATATCCCTAGCAAAAAGTAATATATTTGTACTGCCTTCAGAATCCAGTGAGTTCAAAATACATAAAATATGGACAACAATGAAGTACCTCTATGGTAAGCAGTTACTAGAGGCAAGGTTATGTTAATTCTTTCTTTTGAGTCAGGATTTGAACGTCTACTTTAATATCCAGACATTGTATCTTATTTCACAGAGCTATTGTGGAACAATGAGGTTTTGTAAAAAGAACAAGAATAGTCATTTTACATGCTTTAGCCATTTGAAGTGGAGAAGGCGATGGCAACCCATTCCAGTACTCTTGGCTGGAAAATCCCATGGGTGGAGAAGCCTGGTGGGCTTCAGTCCATGGGGTCTCTAAGAGTTGGGCACGACTGAAGCGACTTAGCAGCAGCATCTATTTGAAGATAAGATTTTATAGGGCTTCTCTCTTCTCCATATAACACATTATACTCTAGCCAACTTGTGAATACATGCTACTCCAAATTTGTTGTGGGGTTTTTTTTTTTTAACATCTAATAAGAACTCTGTCAGAAAAGTTTGTAGTTATTCTGTGAACTGCATTTTTTCGATGAGTGAACTGCATTTTTTCGAAGAATACATTTGTTTTCCTTCTGTTCTTCAAATATAATGTCTGTAAGCACAGAGCAAAAGAACAACTTACTGAATAAAGTGTTTTCAATGATGGATATCGAACATGATGTTTTAATTTGAGAGAAAACAAAACCAAAAAAACCATGATTAGTGGATCTATATATGGGAATATGAAGTTTTCCAAGCCTGTAAGGTTGTCCCTGATCCCCAGGAACCTGGTGC
>SJYV01011209.1:654238-665317 GCA_006410875.1 Neotragus pygmaeus | reverse complement strand
CCTCCACTAGCTTTGTTCATAGTGATGCTTCCTAAGGCCCACTTGACTTGGCACTCCAGGATGTCTGGCTCTAAGTGGGTGATCACACCATTTGGGTCACTAAGATCTCTTTTGTATAGCTCTTCTGTGTATTCTTGCCTCCTCTTGTTAATATCCTCTGCTTCTGTTAGCCCACACCGTTTCTGTCCTTTATTGTGCCCATCTTTGCATGAAATGTTCCCTTGGTATCTCTAATTTTCTTGAAAAGATCTCTAGCTTTTCCCATTCTTTCTTTCCTAGGTCCTCAAGGTCATGAGGAAGACAAATACCATAGGATCTCATTTATTGACCGTAGTAGAGGCAAGGGATGTACTTGAGCAAGTAAAATGGGTGAAGGTGGTCAGAGGGTATGAACATTTGTTTATAAAATAAAGAAGTCATGGGGGTGTAATATACATCATGGTGACCATAATTAAAGATATTGTACTGCATGTTTGAAAGCTGCTAAGAGTGATGTTAAAAGCTCTCGTTATTGGAAAAAATTTTAACTATGTACTATGACAGATGTTAAATAAACTAATTGTGGTGATCATTTTGCATTATACTCAAATATTGAATCATTATGCTGTACATGTACAACTAATATAATTTTATATGTCGTTATACTTCAATACATTTTCTAAGAGACTACTAAGAACAATTCTGGAATAACAAATTATGCACAAACAAATAATCTAGAAGAAATAGATAATTTCCTAGAAATATACAAACTACCAAAACCAAATCATAAAAAAATAGAAAATCTGAAGAGAACAATATGACCATGGAGATTAAACAGCAATCAAAACTTCCCAATTAAAAACAAAAAAAATCCAGGACAAGATGGTTTCAATGGTGAATCTTACCAATATTTTATAGACAAATTAAGGCCTATCTTTATCAAAGTTTTTAAAAAAGCTGAAGATGGAATATTCTCAAACCCACATTATAAGGCCAGCATAACACTGATTCAAAAGTCAGATAAGAACACTGTCAACAAATACAAGACAATATCCCTGATGAATACAGGTGCAAATTCTCAACAAAGATTTCAAGCCATTTCAACAGCACAGTAAAAAGATCTTATACAATATTCAAGTCATGCCAAAATGGTTTAACATAGGTGAGTCAATAAATGTGATACACTACATAAACAGAATGAAAGATAAGAAATTGTATGAGTCTATCAATAAATACGATAAAAGTGATGAATTCAACACTTTCTTTCCTTTTTATTTATCTTACTGTTTTTTAATTGAGTTACAATTGACCTTTAACATTATATTACTTTTAAGTATACAACAAAATGATTCAACAATTTTGTTCACCCTTGTGAAATAATCACAATAAGCCTACCTAACATCTCTCCCATAAAACAGTTACAGAAACAGTTCTTCCCTTATGATGAGATCTAAAACCTCTTTCAACTATAATCATCATGCTGTACATTGCATTCCCATGACTCATTTATAACTAAATGTTTGTACCTTTTGACTCCCTTTAACCCCCTTTCAGATGAAAGTTCTCAACAAAATGGATATAGACTGACAAACTTCAACATAATAGAGGACATTTATGACAAAACCACATCTAATATCACATTCAACAGTGAAAATTGAAAAAAAAAAGTTCTCTACAGACAGGAAGATTTCTCACCACTCATTTAATAATGGAAGTCCTTAGCCAGAACAACTAGGCAAGAAAAAGAAATAAAGGGATTCAAATTGGAATGTAAACTTTAATTGTTATCTGCAGATGACATTATCTCATATATAGAAAATATTATATTCTCCATCAATAACTGTTGGAACTAATAAATAAATTCAATAATGTTGCAGAATACAAAATCAAAATTCAAAACTCAGCTGTATTTCTACTAACAGTAAACTGTCAAAAATAGAAATTAACAAAAAAATCTCATTTATAATAGGATCAAGTTCAAGCAAATACATAAAAATAAATTTTAAAAAGGAAAAAAAAATCCCTGCAATGAACACTATAAGTTTCTGCCTTATTGACTACGTCAAAACCTTTGACTGTGGATCACAATAAACTGTGGAAAATTCTGAAAGAGATGGGCATACCAGACCACCTGACCTGCCTCTTGAGAAACCTATATGCAGATCAGGAAGCAACAGTTAGAACTGGACATGGCACAACAAACTGGTTCCAAATAGGAAAGAGTATGTCAAGGTTGTATATCATCACCCTGATATTTAAGTTATATGCAAAGTACATCATGAGAAACCCTGGGCTGGAAGAAGCACAAGCTGGAATCAAGATTTCTGGGAGAAATATCAATAACTTCAGATATTCAGATGACACCACCCTTAGGGCAGAAAGTGAAAAGGAACTAAAGAGCCTCTTGATGAAAGTGAAAGAGGAGAGTGGAAAAGTTGGCTTAAAGCTCAACATTCGGAAAATGAAGATCATGGTATCTGGTCCCATTGCTTCATGGGTAATAGATTGGGAAACAGTAGAGAGTGTCAGACTTTATTTTGCGGGGGTTGAAAATCACTACAGATGGTGATTGCAGCCATGAAATTAAAAGATGCTTGTTCCTTGGAAGGAAACTTATGACCAACCTAGATAGCATATTGAAAAGCAGAGACATTACTTTGCCAACAAAGGTCCATCTAGTCAAGGCTATGGTTTTTCCAGTGATTATGTATGGATGTGAGAGGTGGACTGTGAGGAAAGCTGAGCTCTGAAGAATTGATGCTTTTGAACTTTGGGGTTGGAGAAGACTCTTGAGAGTCCCTTGGACTGCAAGGAGATCCAACCAGTCCATCCTAAAGGAGATCAGTCCTGGGTGTTCATTGGAAGGACTGATGCTGAAGCTGAAACTCCAATACCTTGGCCACCTGATGTGAAGAGCTGACTCATTTGAAAAAACCCTGATGCTGGGAGGGATCGGGGGCAGGAGAAGAAGGGGATGACAGAGGATGAGATGGCTGGATGGCATCACCAACTTTATGGACAAGAGTTTGGGTGAACTCTGGGAGTTGGTGATAGACAGGGAGGCCTGGTGTGCTATAATTCATGGGGTCGCAAAGAGTCGGACATGACTGAGCAACTGAACTGAACTGACCACTATAAAACACTGTTGAAAGATACTGATGAAAGCACAAACAGAGCAATATGTCATGTTTATGGACCTGAAGAATTAATATTTTAAAAGTATTCACACTGCTCAAAGCCATTCACAGATTAAATGTAACAGTATTAAAATTAAATTACTTTTCTCACAGCAATGAGGTAAAAAAAGAAAAATTAAAATTCATATGGAACCACAAAGACCCAGAATAGCTAAAGAATACTTAAAAAATAACAAAGATGTATGTGTCTCAATTCCTTATTTCAACTTCTATTAAAAGCTATAATATTTAAAACAATATGGTAATAGACTAAAAACAGATACATGGATCAATAGAACAGAATACAGATTTCAGAATACATTGGCATGTATATGGTGGTGCCACATACATGCCAATATTTAAGAAGAAAGTCAAGAATACTCAAGTAAACAAATGGTTATCCCTCAAAATCAAACTAATAGACTTTTTCAGTGAATAAAAGTTCTACTTGTTCACTAGGATGCCATTAAAAGTTACAAACAATTGAGTTTTTACAAAAAATGTGCTGAAACATTTTTTGCCCAAGATCAAGGAGATTTGAGAAGACTGACAAATAATTTTGTCTTTTTATAATTGCTTTCCACTCTACTTAAAATGTAACAATCACTGTGATTTGAGTTACTTGAACCATTGTTTCTTGGTAGCAAATGAATGCAGTTGAGTAAAACTAGGTCCTTGCTGTGAAATCAGAACATGTGAAAAATCAAATACAGTTCTAATCAATGACTAATCCTAATGATTCTAAGGAATACAGGACCTATTATTTCAGGAAAATGATTTAAATTGGTAAGTGTAACCCAGGATAAGTAGTATGTAAGGAATGTTCCCTGTGCTAACATTAACCTGGATAGGAAATACCTTAACATTGATTTTTTTTTCTTTTATCCAATTAATGGTTAAACTTATACTTATGGCATAGATAGGAACTTCCATATGCTTGTCACTACCTCTTAGCATTTAGCATTTTTAAAATATTGAGCAAATTCTTTCTAGTCCTTAACTGCCAGGGTCCAGCTCCAGTGGATCCAGGGTAATTCGAAGGGGGGACAGAGTTGCCGTCCTAGGAAAGAACTTATTTAATTACAGATATAAACAGAGATTAGAAAAGAATAGTGTAGTAGAAAAAGTAGTGGAGAAAAAGATTCTGAATAACTTGGTTTATGTGGAAAACCAATAAGACTCCAAGACAAGGAGTTTACACCATCTACGTAGGCCACCAGCACCCACTTGAATAGCAGAGGGTGCCCTGCCTTGGGCTCCCTCTCCTGTGGATCTTAGAATCCAGGGCAAGTAAGTATACATGGTGAGCCTCCACGCTCCAGATGGGAATTCAGCCAGAAAAGAAGAGAATGAGAAAAGACCACATGGGGGAAACCAGTCTTTCCAGGAACTGGTCCGTTTTCTTTATTTTTCAGGTTTGCTTATATACTTTTTGTTATACATAGGGATAGAATACAAAGTCACGTGGGGTCAGCAGACCTGACCTTTATCAAAATCAGATGTTTTAATAAATGCATACAAAAGGTCTTAAGTGACTTTACATCATCTTCTGGCCAGGTAGCCTGCTAACATTTTATGGCCCTTTCTTTCTGATAACAGTCAGTCAACCAGAAAACTTATTTTTTTCCAGAGGTGATTTTTTTCTTAAACCAGGTGCCATCCTCTGAAGGTACCAGATAAAGTTGCATTCCTATAGGGTGAAGGTATAGTGGATTACAATTAAGAAAGGAATTTACTTAACCTAAGGTTTGACATGATTAATATCAAAGGTTAATACTTATTTCTCCTATATGCTAGTTATATTCATTATAAGGGCAGGGAATATGGAGATTTAGCAGCAGCAAATATTGGCTCAACAAATGAAAAACCTTCACCAATATAAACCCACTATACTAATAATTTTCTAATTTCTCCAAAGAATCTGTATTTAGAAAGTTTAAAGCATCTCGTGCCTCTCATGGTTGGGAGGCTGTGAACAATCACATGTGGCAGGACGAGCCTGTCAGGGAAGCTAGAGAACTTTCAGAGGAGTTTGTGAACTGAAACACTCTTATCATGCCCAGGAATTTTATTAGCTGGAGCCTTAAGTTAACTCCTTCTCCGAGAGAGGTGGTGGGGGACAGACCCCCATAAAGTCAGAGGTGTAGGTGAAAGCATAAAGCAGTAAAGTAGGCAGACTCTGGTTTTGGGGGTAGATGCTCGAGAATAGGGGGTCTCCTGAGGCTCAATCCCACTTTTGCGTATGCCGAGCCTTCTTCCTCATGACCTTTGCCATGGGCGGAATTCCTCATGCTAGCTCCCAGCACTTAACTATTAAAAAATTGCACAACGTTGAAGAAAGAAACTTTTGAAATATAGCAAAAGCTGAATATTCAGTTATACAAGCAAATAGTACATGGAAAAGTCACCGGGAAATTTCCTGGAGGTCCAGTGATTAGGACTCAACACATTTACTGCCCTGGGCCTGGGTTATATCCTAGTCAAGGACCCAAGATCCTGCAAGCCATGTGGAACAGCTAAAAGAAAAAAAAAAAAGTCAGCAAACTTCTATGTCTTCTCCACTAATGATCTAAGTTTTCTTTATCCATTTGATTGTATCTGATTCTATAACCTCGTATAACCACAGCTTCATTGATGAACCCAAAACAAACAATATTATCAAAGTTTTTATTGTGATACATTTACCACCACTTACCAAACGTTTATTTCCATTTAAATTCATCTCTCAGTGATTTTGAGGGCTTCTCTGGTGGCTCAGACGGTCATGAATCTGCCTGTAATACAGGACACCCAAGTTCAATCCCTAGGTGGGGAAGATCCCTTGGAGAAGGAAATGGCAACCCACTCCAGTATTCATGCCTAGAGAATTCCATGGACAGAGGAATCTACCGGGCTACAGTCCATGGGGTTGCAAAGAGTTGGACACAACTGAGCGACTAACACTTTCGCAAATACTCAAAGGAGAAAGAACAGTTACTCCAATAAATGGCATTGGTAAAATAAGATAACCTCAACCAAAGGAATGAAATCAGATTCCTAGTTAACACTCCTCACAAAAATTAACTTGAAATGAATTAAAGATTCAAATACCTATATCCATAAAGCTCTTAAAAGAAAACATAGGGGAAATATCCTTGACATTATTCTGGGCAACTTTTTTTTTTTTTTTTTTGGAATGACACCAAATGCACAGCAGCAAAAGTAGAGAAAAACTATAGCAAACTAAAAGCTTCTAAATAGCAAGAGAAATAATCAATAAAGAGGCAACCTATAGGATGGGAGAAAATATCTATAGACTGTATACCTAATAACGAATTAACATCCAAAATATATAAAGTCCTCATACTACTCAAAAAAATAAATTATCTAAGTTAAAAATTGACAGAGGACCTAAACAGACATTTTTCCAAAAAACATGTTTGGATAATTGATGCCAGAGAAGATGTACATCACTAATCATCACAGAAATGCCAATAAAGCCACAATGAGATACTGCCTCATACCTGCTAGAAAGACTATCATCAAGAAAGAAGATAAGTGTTTTCAAGGATATAAAGAAAAGAGAACCTTATTCACTGTAGGTGAGACTATAAATTGGTACAACTACAAAAAGCAGTATGCTTATTCCTGAAAAAAATACTCCAGCAATTCTACCTTTAGATATGTATCTGAAGGAAATGAAATAAAAATCTCAATGATGTTTGCACACCTGTGATTACTGTAGCATTATAAACTATAGGCAAGACATGAAAACAATCTTAGTGTCCACTGAAAAGTGAATCAAGAAATGTGATATATATTTTTAAAGGGTATTATTCATCCATGAGAAAGAGGGAAACTCTGCTATTTGTGGAAAGATAGATGGATATACTTTGAAGTGATTATGCTGAGTAAAATAAATCAGAGAAAGATAAATACTATATGATCTCATTTGTATATGAAATATTAAAAAAAGAAAAACAACCAGACCACAGAAACTGGGAGTAACACTAAAGGATGGAGAGTGGGGGATATGATGAGATGTTGCTAAATGGATATGAGATTTCAGTTACAAAATGGATGTGTTAGGAATCTAATATGCAGGAAAGTTGACTATAGTAAACAATACTCTGTCATACACTTGAAAGTTGCTAAGGGAGTATACTGTGAATGTTTTCATGAAGAAAAAAAATTGTAAAAATGTGATGTGATGGATATTGTTACAAAAAAACTTGTCACAAGCAAACTTATCACAAGCATTATGTGAAATATGAAAAGTGACTCTTTGCAACTCCATGGATTGTAGTCTGCCAGGCTCCTCTGTCCATGGAATTCTCCAGGGAAGAATACTGGAATGGGCAGCCATTCTCTTCTCCAGGGGATCTTCCTGACCCAGGGATCAAACCCAGGTCTCCTGTACTGCAGGCAGATTCTTTTACCCTCTGAATCACTAGGGGAGCCCCCTTGTAATATACATTTATATCAAATCATCATTATTGTACTCCTTAAACGTATACAATTTTATACATTAATTATTTCTCAATGAAACTGGGAAAAAATAAAAATAAAAAGACAACTTATTCAAAGTATGTTATTTGTAAAAAACAATGTCAAACTATTATTATGCACTAGAAACATCACAGGGAAATCATCACTTGTTTGAAGAATACTGGAATGGGTAACCTTTCCCTTTTCCAGGAGATCTTCCTAATTCAGGGATCGAACTCAAGTCTCTTGCATGGCAGATGGATTCTTTACCAGCTGAGCCACAAGGGAAGTCCATTGAAAAATACTACTAAATCATTCATGGTAAAGAAAAAAACAAAACAAAACAGAAAACAGGAATGTTTTATAGTAAATATGAATGGAAGCATAACATATTCAAATTTGAATATGTGTATAAAGCAGAGAAAGTTCATAAAAACTATCACTCTTGTGGCATGGTGACGTGTGTGCTTAGTCATGTCTGACTCTGCAACCCCACAGACTGTAGCACACCAGGCTCCTCTGCCTATGGAATTTTCCTCACAAGAATATAGAGTGGGTCACCATTTTCTACTCCAGGGAATGTTCCCTAACCCAGGTATCAACCCATGTATTTTGCATCTCCTGTACTGGCAGGCAATCCTTTACCACTGGTGACCTTTACCACTGTACCATGTGGGGAGGGTATCACTCTTGTAAATACCAACTATAAATTCTGGCTATAATACAAAACTCAAGAACATGAGGGTTCTACAGGAAAATGAAATGCATGTAGATTTTGGAAAGGAAGCTATCATTAGAAGTAATGACTAGCAAAATTGAATCATCCATTTCTTTGACTTGGATCTACAGGCAGACTGAATCATAGTTGTATTTTATTGAGGTAGATAAAGCTTTGAGAGAAAGCTCACATTCTTTCAGGACATAGTAATAAGAGAAAGAAGCCCAGAAAAGAGCCATGTGAGCATGAGAGAGAATCACTGGGTAAGATATAGCTGCAAAAGGACAACCACTAACATATAAGGAGGTTAAAATCACTAAACTAGAATCTGAACAGCTCTTCTACACAGGTGTAACAAAATCTACACCTGGGTTTGATTCTACATTAATTGTCTATAAAAATCAAACACATCACCATTTTTGAGGAATATAACAGTATACATAGTCCCCACAACATAATCTTTTATAATGATCAGGAGTCAATCTAAAATGACTTGACATACTACATACTACAAGATTAAAGCGATGTCAACCCTGATATTACTCAGATGATGGAATTATCAAACAAAACTTTAAAGCACATATTATAACTGTGGTCAATGAGGTAAAGAAATTCAAACATTTATAATACATAAAATGATTTTTAAAATAGCAAAAATATATGTTTTAATTGAAAATTTAAAAATAGAAATTTCCAATGACTAACACTAAAATTGAGTAAATTTCAAATCAGAATAAAGCAAAGAAAGAATTAAAGATAAATCGACTCAAATTATCCAATCAAAGTGGGAAACAGTTCTAAAAAATGAATAAAACCTATGAATCTGTAGGAGTAGGTTAAAAGGAATTGTACATGTACTTTGAATACTAGAGAATGAGAGCAAGAGAAAGGGGCAGAAAATTAGTTATTATGGCTAAAAACTATCCAAAATTTGTAAAAGGCAAAAAAATTTACAGATTCAAGAAGGTCAGTGAACCCCAAACAAAATAAATACCAAGAAAATTATTAGGCAAATTGTAGTCAAGCCATAGGAAATCAAAATGAAAAAAAATTCTTGAAACCAGCTAGAGGAAAATGACATACATAGAAACAATTCAATTTTGTTGTTGTTGTTTGTTTTTTAAGCAGAGTTTATTCTTAGCACATGGCTTTCTATAAAACCACACCACAATTTGTACAGCTGCATATGAGACTAAATGCATTCTCCCTTCCAAGACTGTGCCTCAGAATAAGACAACAATATCTCCATAACAATATTTTAAATAAATGAAAGGAAGGGAAACTAACATGTGGCACATCTACCATCAAGGTCTACACATTTTTGAGAATTAAATAATCTTGTGAGGTCCACAGAGGCTACTCATTTATTCAGTTCAGTAAAAGCTTTTATGAGCTGCCTTAAGGAAGGAGGGGGAAGTAAAGAAGATAGGAACAGGGTCTGTTTTCCTCTGCAGACTTCTCCTTACAAATATGGTGGATCATAAAACAATGGAACATCATTAAAGTCCTTAAGAAAAATATAGATTTCATAATTTTTTGTCCATTAAAATACCTATCAACAAAGAAGGCAAAATTATGAGAATTTTAGGTCAGTTTAGTTGCTCAGTCATGTCTGACTCTTTGCAACCCCATGGTCTGCAGTACCCCAGGCTTCCCTGTCCATTACCAATTCTGGGAGCTTGCTGAAACTCTTGTCCATCCTGTCGGTGATGCCATGCAACCATCTCATCCTCGGTCATCCCCTTCTCCTCCCGCCTTCCATCTTTCCCAGCATCAGAGTCTTTCCCAATGAGTCAGGTCTTCACATCACATGAACAAAGTGTTGGAGTTTCAGCTTGAGCATCAGTCCTTCCAATGAATATTCAGGACTGATTTTGTTTAGGATGGACTAGTTGTATCTCTTTGCACCCTTTTTAGGTAAAAGAAGACAAAAGCTACTATTCTCAATTGATTGACCTTCTAAGGAGTGAAATGAAGTCGCTCAGTCTGTGTCCAACTCTTTGCGACCCCATGGACTGTAGCCTACCAGGCTCCTCTGTCCATGGGATTTTCCAAGCCATAGTACGGCAGTGGATTGCCATTTCCTTCTCCAGAGGATCTTCCTGACCCGGGGATTAAACCTGGGTCTCCTGCATTGTAGACAGNTGTCCGCCAATCGGTTTGTTCAGAGTGTCTTCGCCCCTCCTATACCTGCTTGCAGCTTTAGTGTATAAAAACTGCTTTGTAACTGAAGTCGGGGTTCGTTCGCTCCTTCCGAGGAAGTTCGAACCCCGGCGCGCCGGTTCAATAAACCCTCTTGCTTTTTGCATCGAATTCGAGTCTTGGTGATCTGTGAGGCGACGTTTCCCGAGAATAGGCCTTTCTGGGGCCTAACAGGACACAACTGAAGCGACTTAGCAGCAGCAGCAAGCAGACTTTTGAAATTAATTTTTGGAAATGAAAAATATAAGCATTATCATTAAAAATTGAGGGATGCCTTATATAGCAAAATGAGCCCAACTGAAGAGAATGTTTATGAACTTGAAGATAGATTGGAATATGTTGCCCATAATGTAGCATAGAAAGACAGGGAGCTATAAAATATGAATAAACGAATATGATTCAAAATTAAATGCAGAAGATAATGGAATTTTTTCTTTGATTAGTCAAAATCTTACGGTCAGCCATGCAGTCCTTCAAATGTAAAGGATAAGGATAAGAATCTGAACTTTGAGAAATCTGAAGGCAAGAGTGTGCGAT
>SJYV01011209.1:588021-646324 GCA_006410875.1 Neotragus pygmaeus | reverse complement strand
GCTGAAACTCCAATAATTTGGCCACCTCATGCAAAAAACTGATTCATTGGAAAAGACCCTGATGCTGGGAAAGATTGAAAGCAGGAGGAGAAGGGGATGACAGAGGATGAGATGGTTGGATGACATCACTGACTCAATGAATGTGAGTTCGATCAAGCTCTGGGAGTTGTTGATGGACAGGGAAGCTTGATGTACTGCAGTCCATGGGCTCATAAAGAGTTGGACACACCTGAGTGACTGAACTGACAGGTCCTGTCAAAGCTCAGGGTGAGAGAATTTCACATGAACTTCAAGACCAAGCAGTAGAAGGTGCTACTACCTTCTACTGGGGACCATCTTTGAGCCTATCCACCACAATGGATACAGTAAAATTTCTGGGTATTAATATTCTGGGCTTCCCTCCTAGCTCAGTTGGTAGCAAGTCTGCCTTCAAAGCAGGAGACCTGGGTTCAATTCCTGGTTGTTTCCTTTGGAGAAGGAAATGGCAACCCACTCCAGTATTCTTGCCTGGAGAATCCAACGGACAGAGGAGTCTGGCAGGCTATAGTCCATGGGGTCACAAGAACAGACACGACTTAGTGACTAAAATGAACCACCACCAAAGTGCTGGGATTTTTTAAATAGTTTCTCTTTTATTGTGTTTGCCTATCTGGTGATAAAAATAGTGATTCACAGAAATATCCCTGGAATTTGGGAGTAATACCTGTGGCTCAGATGGTAAAGAATATGCCTGCAATGCAGGAAATGTAGCTTTGATCCCTGGGTCAGGAAAATCCCCTGGAGAAGGGAATGGCTCCCCACCCCACTGAAGCCTGCTGGGCTCTGTCCTAAGAAGTCCATGGACAGAGGAACCTGGCAGGCTACAGTCCATGGAGTCACAAAGAGTTGGACACTACTGAGCAACTAACACTCACTTTTCACTTGAACAAGAACTGGCTCATTCTTCCTATAGAGATTTCAGAATGTAAGAGGCTTGCTACTCTTAGAACACTACCATTCTGGTCCCTCATGGCTCAAAGAGAGAAAAAGAAACAATTCCTGATAGTTCAATGGAAAGGAAGAAGACATTAGGTAAGAAGGAAGAGTTTTAGGACTTGCCAGGCATTTGCCTGAGAAAGCAATGCTAAGTGTATTCAGAGAAGATAGAATATCCCTATAGCCATTATCATCAGTATGGAAACGGAATAGGTAACCCCTCCAGCAGCTGGAAAAGCAAAGTAATGTCCCTCAAAAGCCACACAAGTTCCTGATTCTTCCATGAACCATCATCTTAGTTAAGAAGTTTCTTCTTCTATTTTATTATCCTCATTGCAAGAATCCTTCTGGGGCCTGAGGGTCAGGAATAATCAGGAGAAGAGAAAATACTTGGAAGAGTGAATGGTAAGAGTATAAGAGTTGGATACATTTCACTGAATAGTTGCCAAATGAAATTTGAAAATTAAAATGAAATCTTAATAAGCACACAGTGGTTTAAAATTGCTGTACTGAGAACATTTTACCAAACAACAACATTAAATTGTGGATAATTTCACCCCTATTAAACAGGAGGAACAAACTTAAAGGTTTGTTAAAGAATGGAGTTTTACGAATAAAAAATATTCATATTTGTTTTAAGTAGTTCTTTTGATCAATTCTGATACAAATCTATGACTTTCAAATTAACCTATGATTTAGTGATCATATATCTCTTTTCTCTGTTTTTCAAAGCCACAAATTTATGCTGATATAAAAATCTCTTTGGTGTGATCTTCATTAGACACAGATATACATAAGTATAAAGGATATTCATTTGGCTCCATGTATTCATCGCTGCTCTCATGCCACAAATATACTTGTGATAGGCTTTCTCTACTCCAAAAAAGGATAATGAATCATGAGACATTAATAACTTTATTATATTCAGCCTTATTTCATATTCAAATGATCACATTGGAAATCTCATGAATAGCAATGAAGTTGATCTCTTTAAATAGGAAGTTGTCATCGGAGGAAGTGACAAAATTCTAAATATGTTAAGATACTTTACTCTCATTCTCCTTGATAATATTAAGCCAATGCAGACAGTCTGGAATAAAAAAGAAAAATAAAATACTGTATTTCTTGAATTCAATCATGTTTCTTCCAATACTTTTAAATAGATCCATACATTTCTAGAATTTTCAGCATGTTCTCCCATCCCTAAGCACTTGTGAAGGCATTACTAATACCCATCAAATCATCCAGAGGTTCACTCATTATTATTTCCCCTGAATGTGGTCAGATAAAGGATTGCCTTTTGATGTTCTGGTGACTTATATGTTCTCTCTGTATGGCTATTTTTCTTTCTCAAGTTATCTTTTTCACCTCTTTGGTTAGAAGAAAATCAACAGATAGCCAAGGAATCACGAGAAAGATCAGCTTTCTATTTATTCTATTCTACCTTTTCACACACTCACACTACCAGCTGTTTCCACATCTTACTTCTTAGTTTGGATTTTTACTATAATGTGCCTACAACTGTTGCAGGAAAATGAGGCCCAGGTTCTATCATCTCCCTCTTGAACAGGAGGATTTGCCAATGTTCTTTCTCAACTTCTCCATCTCACACCTTTTTCTTTTCTTCCTGAAATCATCTTTCAGTGTTTAAATATTCTTTACTATTACTGTTGGCTATTATTTACCTTTTTTTATTCATTTTCTCACAGGTGGTACTTAAGTCTTTCCAAAAGAGTAACAGAAAATTTAATTCCAATATTTTAAACAGGAACAATTTAGGCATAGAAAAATAGTTTAATCTACAATGTTTCTTAACTAGCAAGACCAGGTGCAAATCATAGATCCTTGAATCCTCAGTTCCATTCAATTTTAATTTGTGAGTGCTAGTTCCTTCTTCACAATACTTCACAGCATTCCTGTGAGAAAGCTGAATTACAAGCAATATGAGAGCCATTTCCAAACAGAGGAGTTGAAGCAAAGGAGTCAATTAACCTGTGATTGGAGAAACCACAGAGAATAGAATATTCAATCAACTAAACCATACCATCATAGTAGGTAAGAGTGAATTCTGATTAGCAAGAAAATTTGAATGAATTTTATAGCAAGAACCTCATTAATTCATCTACTTAGAAGCCAAAAAATTAAGTTCTTTGAAGAGTGTGAATATATAGAATGCTAAGATTAATTAAGGCTTATTTATGAGCATTACTGCACCAAAAGGAAACACTTGTCTAATGAAGATCACCAGATTTAGGAAGCCAAACAAACACATCTTTCCTTTTTGTAAATTTGAAATAGGAGAAATATGGATTAAGTAATTAGGTACTGAACTTGTCAGAGTATGTAACATAAAGGTCTACCCTGGCACCACAGGCAAGTCAGAGCACTGAACAGAGAGAAGGTAGAATAGAACAGAAATAACAAATTTGTCTCAAAAAAATGAAAAAAAAGTAAACTTCTTCCCTAGTTTCTTTTAGTATGAAAATGTAAAGAGTGATTCTTTCCTTAACTAATAAGTTTTGTTTAAGCACTAATAATGTAATCTTTAGTCTTTAAAATGGGGTGGGGGGGGGAGGTGTTTGGAGTCATCAAGAATGTTTTTGTATAGACCACTGGCCAAATTTCCAAAATATAGTAATTTTCCAAAACATGGTAATTTTTCTCCCTTTTATTTTATAAAAAGATTTTTTTCTCTTCTTGCATCTCATTCCTTTTGCTTTTAGTCAATTATATAAATTGTATATATCTGAATGAGAGAATTTAATTGATATTTCTTCCAGATGTCGATGATACTTAGGAAGAATATTGGGTTGTCTCTGATTAAATACAGAATAAAGTTTATTTCTTCCATGCAATATTCTGCCTCCACCAAGCTGTCTTTATAAAACTGCTAAATTTATATGCAAAGTAAAAAANGAGAACACTGGAGCGGGTTGTCATTTCCTTCTCCAACGCAGGAAAGTGAAAAGGGAAAGGGAAGTCGCTCAGGCGTGTCCGACTCCTAGCGACCCCATGGACTGCAGCCTACCAGGCTCCTCCGTCCATGGGATTTTCCAGGCAAGAGTACTGGAGTGGGTTGCTGTTGCCTTCTCCCACTAGAAGGACAAATTTTAGAGTGGTAAAAATCAAATATTGTTGAGCCTATGGAGAAACTGAATGTTTCATGTACTGCTACTGGCAATACAATTTGTTACAACCACTTTGGAAAAATCCTTGGCAATATATTATTAAACTTTAATACATACATATGCTATTACACAGTCGTTCTCTCCTTGAAATATACCTTACAGAAATTGTTTAGATGTGCAGAATTTATCTACTGTGGTAGAAATCAAAACAGATTTCTACAGAAATCCAAAACAGAAAGTCTTACTTTTTAGAGGAAGACTTAAAAGGATGATGAAAGGATGATTCTTGTGTATAGTTGTTATTCTACTTCTAAGGTAATAGTTGTTTACTTAAAACAATTCGTTACTGTTTTATCAAGAAAATGGAGATGAAAATTTAAGAGACATTTAATAAATTCAGTGTGTGAACTTTGGGTCATAATTTGAACAAATCAACCATTGAACATTTATTACATAACCAGGATATTTAGAATAATAACAAACTGAAATAAAGAGATGTTGATTTGTAAAGTGTGAAAAGGTACTATGTACGTTTAAGTTTGTTTGTTTGTTTTCATTTTTGGAAGCATACTAAAATAATTCAGGTTAGATTATATGATGCTTGCAATTTCCAAAGTAATTCAGTTGAGGATTTGGAGTCGGAGGGGAGGGGTGGAAAGGACAAAAGATTGACCAAGATTTGTCCACTTCTTATACCAGGAGGTTCATTATCATTCTATAATTTTATATGTATTTTAAATATACCATAATAAATTATAAACAAAATGAATATGAGGAAATGACATCAGCGATAATAAAACTAAATTTTGGAAAATTATCATCTCAAATTTGAGACTACCAGTAAAGTTTCCTAAGTAGAACTTTCCAGATACCAACTTTCAACTTGAGGGATTCTTTTTATTCTTATGGCTGTATTTCATACTTCATTTCATGTTTATTGTTTTGATATGCTCAATACTTGTATAGAGATAAGGAATTGGTGCATGTCAGTCTAACAGAGATAGTGAAAAAGTTTGATATGCTACCTTACAGGGAGGAGAAAAAACTAGTCTTTTGTCTAGTCTTAAAGCAATACATTCAAATGTCATTAGCACTGGCTAGTGCAACTAGCTGGCATATATTCCCTCTAGTCTGGAGAAAAGGCATTCACAACTCAAGTTAGGCATTTAATCTTTTTATAGAAGCTCCAGAGACGGGGCCACTAAAGTGTGTTGCAATATTTACTAGACCTCAGCCGCAAAAGCTATCAAACCAGCGTCCCTATGAGGATTCAGTTTACAAATAATCCTAACATGAATGGCAGATGCATAGCCTCCCTTTGGGTCTCACTGTTGTAGCTGGGAACAACAGACCACCAGTGTGAAAAATCATGAAAGAAAATTCAAACCCTTATTCTGAACCAGTAGATACAGATAGGTATAATTACTTGCAACTGGTAAATGGGAAGATTTAGCATAAGAGAGAGAGAGATTCCTGATTCCTGAGAGAGAGATAAACAAAGGAATAAAGTTCTTATAGAAGAGAGAGGAAAGTGGGGAGAACCAGAAGAGCTTGCTTTTGTTAGCAGATGAGGGATTTCTATAACTAAAGGAGCAGATTTATAACAGATGTATTTAAGATTGTGGAATTAATGGTGTGAAGATAATTTTCCATCCAGTTGCTTAGTTTTCCTCAATGATTTGTGAGGCTGAGACTAAGTCAGCTTGATGAAGTACCAGGGTATACAGATTGTTTGCACCCCACTCCCACTTTATTCACTGCTGCTGTTGCTGCTACTAAGTCGCTTCAGTCGTGTCTGACTCTGTGTGACCCCATAGACAGCAGCCCACGAGGCTCCGCTGCATAAGGGCACTACAACCCGCTACAGTATTCTCGCCTGAAAAATCCCATGGACAGAGAAGCTTGGCAGCTCTACATGATCACAAAGAGTTAAACATGACTGAAGTGACTTAGCACACACACATATTCAACATTAATTTATAAGTTTAAATCCAAATTTTGTCACCTAATCATTGGAAACAGTGACAGACTTTAATTTAAGGGCTCCAAAATCACTGCAGATGGTGACTGCAGCCATGAAATTAAAAGACACTTGCTCCTTGGAAGAAAAGCTATGACCAACCTAGACAGCATATTAAAAAGCAGAGACATTACTTTTCCAATAAAGGTCCATCTAGTCAAAACTTTGGTTCTTCCAATAGTCGTGTATGGATGTGAGAGTTGGACTATAAAGAAAGCTGAGCACCTAAGAATTGATGCTTTTGAACTGTGGTGTTGGAGAAGACTCTTGAGAGTCCCTTGGACTGCAAGGAGATCCAACCAGTCTACCCTGAAGGAAATCAGTCCTGAGTATTCATTGGAAGGACTGATGGTGATGCTGAAACTCCAATACTTTAGCCACCAGATGTGAAGAGCTGACTTATTTGAAAATACCATGATGCTGGGAAAGATTGAAGGCAGGAGGAGAAGGGAATGACAGAGGATGAGATAGTTTAATGGCATCACCAAATCAATGGACATGAGTGTGGTAAACTCCAGGAGTTGATGATGGACAGGGAATCCTGGCTTGTGTGCTGTAGTCCCTGGGGTTGCAAAGAGTTGGACACAACTGAGCAACCTAACTGAACTGAACTGAATTATTGGATTTTAGATCATCAAGGGACAGAGAAAATTTAATTGGCCTCATTAAACAGATAAAATCCAAGTGTTGAGATGAGTGACTTTTAAGGCACACAAAAGTAAAAGATGACGCCTGAGGTCTAAAGCTTTTTAAGCCTCATACTCGTGTTCATTCCCAAACTATAATATTTAGTTCTAAAATGGAAAGAGTGTAGATGTACGGACTTAAAGCAATTTTATTAAATCCTCACCAGTAATCAAAAGGTCTGCTCTGGTTCTTATCTGTGCTGTTCTAGTTTTGTACATCTTACAGAGGAGAAGGAAAATAGTTTTATTTATGTACATGTAAAAGTAATAAGTATACTTGATATACAAAGAATTGTAACACATATTTAACATGTAAAATTTGACAAGTTTAGATATAAGCAAATACCTCCAATATCATCACCAAAATCAATGTTAACAGACCTAAACAGACCTAGAAATCATTTCCAAATTTTCACTGTGTCTGTTTTATTGTGTGTGGTAAGAATCCTTAACATGAAATTCATCCTCTTAATAGATCTTTAAGAGCATAATACAATATTGTTCAGTGCCTGCGAAGTGTTGTACAACAGACCTCTACAATTTATTCACTTGACTGACTCATGAATTGATACTCTATGCCCTTTTAATGTTTCTCTTTGCAAGTTTGTACTTATTACTTAGCTTATAAAAGTAAATTAATCATAAAATAAAGACAAAATCACACCTTTGAGATTTTGGGAAAATTAAATGCTTCACAAGCAAGAGGTAATAAACTAAATTTTACAAGGAGTAGCCTCTGTTAAAATCCCAATATCTGTTTGAAAACTACATTTCTGTCTTTGGAAAGAAAAAAAGCATTATGCTAACTGAAGTAGGTCAAGTAGACAGACAAATACTGTAACATCTCTCTTACATATGAAATCTAATTTTTTTTAAAGTTCATAGATACAGAGAATAGTTTGGTGGTTGCAAGGTGGAGTAAGGAGTAGGAGCTGGGAGAAATGAGCAAACTGGGTTTTTGGTTATTATTTCTTTAAAAATAGTTATAATTATCAGTAAGCAATGTCATAAGAATAAAACTGATTTTAGAAATGGCAAGATAAGGTGAATTCGAGAACCTCTATTACTTCTAACCAATATTTATTCCCAGTACCTTCTATGTGCCAGGCACTCTACCAGATTTTGTGGACACAACATTGAATAAAACAAAAAAAATTTTTTTTTTTTGATAGGGATTATTATACAGAGGAGGAACAGAAAAAATAAACAAAACTTAACTAAAATAAATTATTCCCCCAAACATATTAAATATAACATATTATTTATTTACTCAATGGACACAGTATATAATATTTAGTCAGATAGCATTTGGGATTAAATTATTGGAATACAATAAAATACTTGATCCTTGGTAACCTGCAGTTCTGACATTCTTAATTATACAGGTTTTCAGCATCCTTCAAATATATCTGGGTCCTGGCTATAGCGTTACTTCACTGGCTGGCAGTTGCTCACTGCAGTTTAAATACTGATTGGGAAGACTGAATGAGGTTATTGTATAATTTATTGCCAAATCATGAAAAATTTTTATAATGAAAGGATAGAGAGTGGGACTATTAATAATTTTATACCAAGACATCTAACACAATGCAAGATTCTATAGAAATCTATAGTCACTCTAATTCTTTCCAGAGATTGACTAGTATACCATTACCACTAGGTGGTTCCAAGAACTCAGTCTCTTCAAGATGGGGGACCTATTTTGAAAGACCCAACCTAGGAGATTAGGTCAGAGGATTTGGGGGTTATGGGGATTCAACTGATACCCAAGAAAAGATTGCCTGTCATTTTCTAAGTAACTCAAAAGCAGTTACTTAGAAAGTTCCAGAAATAAAGTGTTGTTTCCTTTGTTACATGTATACATCCAAGTGAATGATATAATATTTGTTGTAGGTTTTATTTTATAGTAATAGAAAAATTACAAACTTCACTCAAGTTTCACTCTAACAGAAAATCTTCTAGGTTGCTCTAACCTACTTTCTATTTTCCTTTCCTTTTTGTATTGTCCATTAAATCTATACAATAAGATTTATCTGAAAAAATCATTTCACAGACTATGGTTTATAGAAAATATTTTCAAAATTTTAAGAGAGGGATACTTTTCCTTCATGAAAAACTGAGTAAAGAGGAGGCATCACCAAAAGTTTATTTCAAAACTTGCCACAGAGCAAATGATATCTCCATTAACCTAGAAGCCAAATGCATGAAGCTTGCCAAAGCTGCCTTGTTTTCTAGTCCCTAAGAAGCTGGCTGCATGCTACTAACAGAAGAGAGGGGGCTGCATTGGGAAGGAGTTTCACTTTTCCCTATAACAGATGAGGATGTTGGCTGTTGTTTAGTTAAAAAGGGATTTCTGAGGAGAAGCATCACCAAAAATATAGGTTGACTGACTTTCACATCACAAGAAGAACTAAAACTGCTCAAGAACAAGAAATCACTGAGAGCTTCTAGAACCAGAGATGAGGCTGAAGCAACCCTCTGCAGTGAAGAGCCAAACACAGAGCATCTCAGAAGAGTAAGAGAAATGGCTTCATCTTGACTCAGTGGCCCCTCCCTCAGGCAAGCATAGTACCATAGGGAGGTTTCGCCTGATCCTCCAGTTTCTAGTAAGAAAAGACAACCTAGGAGGGAAACCAGCCTCTAAACCAGCATTATGGGTGACTCTGTGGGAGTCCCTACTCTGATGCGGCACTCAGGGATCACAGGGGAGACTGTGGGATTCAACCACTGGAAATATGACTCTGATAAAGAAGAGGGGAGTGGTGTGCAACAACCAGCACCCAGATCTTGGCTTATTGAGTCCACACCTATAGTGCCTAAGTGGTACATTTAACCAGCACCTTTGCTCATCTGCAGAACCATGTCTGAGGCACACTCCAACTTGGGAACTCAGCAAGGTGCAGATCTGCCTGATTTCGATCCTCAAACAAAAAATGCTGCCAAACCTAGAGCCCAGGGAGCCTATGACTAATCAAAGAGCTGACTCATAGTCATCCCACGCATGTGGATAGTGTCTTCCAGTTGCATCTGACAAGAAGGGCTGGAGACAACTCTTAGGAAAAGTTCCACTGGCACTCAAGCTTAGAGATGGGCAAGTAGAGCTGATGATCCCCCAGAACAAAGTCATCACACTTCCTGATTTCTAGCTTTACTATAAAGCTACAGTCATCAAAAGAGTAGTATAACACTGGCATAAAGACAGACCAATGGGACGGAATCAAGAGCCCAGAAATATATCCATGCATATACAGTCAATATTTGAAAAGGAAGCCAAAAATACTCAGTGAGAAAAGATGTTCCCTTCAATAAGTGGAGCTGGGATAATTGGATATCCATTATGTAAAAGAATGAAACTAGACCCACAATTTCTACCACTGACAAAATTGAACTCAAGATGTATTAAAGACTTAAATGGAAGACCTGTAATCATAAAACTTCCAGAAGTAAAAATCGAGAAAAAAACCTCCTTGATGTGGGTCTTCATTTTTGAAGGGTATGACACCTAAAGTACAAGCAATAAAATAAAAAACATTGGTAGAATTTCAAGATTAAAATCCAGATAAGGTTGTTTGTTTGTTTGTTTTTGCACTATGATATTTGAAAATAACTGAATAGTTGGAAGGTAAAAAACAGTTGAGGAGGCATGGTATATATATTTCAATGAAGAGTATAACTACAAATAAATAAATTACAATAATCTTAAAATGGAAAGAATGATGACTTATTCAATAGCCACAGCAACAGCAATTAGCAATTATTTTGTTGTGTGTTAATCTACACAAAAGGACCAACAGGAAAAAAAAATATTGTTAAGAGTGCCTACTTGAAGCCAAATTGAGAAATGAAGCACCTATTACTGTAATTCAACATAGCAGCACACTATTTTCAAAGAAGATTGCAGATAATTGAAAATACTCTGTAATAATTATCACTATACATGCATAAAAATGCATTTAAAAGGATGTTATTTTACCATTGTCTGAAAAATTTGATAAATGCAGGACAAAGCTGAATGAATTACACATAAAAATACAATAAAGCAGCAAAATTTTAGACTGAAATAATTTCTAGAGATCACCTCATGCAACATTATTTTACAGATGAGAAAGTTCAGCCCGGAAATTTTAGACTACAGCTTTTTCAATGCTATGGAATTAGAAAGGAACAAGATGAATGAAGAAACCAAGTTTTCCCAGCATGATATTAGTTCTAGAAATCTAAACAATGAATTTGTTCAATTTCAAGGAATTAATTTATCCAAGTTATAATCTGCTAAAGCAAACAAACTACAAAACAGCATATAACACACCCATTTGCTCCCTGTAGTGTTAGACTGGTTATCAACAATTTTAGCACTTCCGATATAAATACTAGTTAGCCAAAGTCATACTGATAGGCAGAGTTAAGGGTCAAAGAAAGTAGTTAGTTAACCCCACTAGAAGTTTGCAAGTAAAGAAAAAGATATGGAAGACTTCTGTAAGTTAATGATCATTCAAGAAAGCAGGTTTGCTTAACCACAAAACCAAGAAGGCCTAATTAGCAACAGAAGCATGAGCCATGCTCCAAAATAATAAAACAGTGGTGACATGACCCACTTCCTGCCCAATGAGTAAGTTGTTGATCCCTAGGAGATACTTGATGAAGGTGAAAGAGGAGAGTGANTCATTCAAGAAAGCAGGTTTGCTTAACCACAAAACCAAGAAGGCCTAATTAGCAACAGAAGCATGAGCCATGCTCCAAAATAATAAAACAGTGGTGACATGACCCACTTCCTGCCCAATGAGTAAGTTGTTGATCCCTAGGAGATACTTGATGAAGGTGAAAGAGGAGAGTGAAAAAGCTCAACATTCAGAAAACTAAGATCATGGCATCTGGTCCCATCACTTCATAGCAAATAGATGGGGAAACAGTAGAAACAGTGGCTGACTTTATTTTTTTGAAGATTGTAATTGCAACCATGAAATTAAAAGATTGTTACTCCTTCGAAGGAAAGTTATGACCAACCTAGACAGCATATTAAAAAGCAGAGACATTATTCTTTGTCAACAAAGGTCTGTCTAGTCAATGCTATGGTTTTTCCAGTGGTCATGTATGGATGTGAGAGTTGAACTATAAAGAAAGCTGAGCAACAAAGAATTGATGCTTTTGAACTGTGGTGTTGGAGAAGACTCTTGAGAGTCTCTTGGACTGCAAGGAGATCCAACCAGTCCAACCTAAAGGAGATCAGTCCTGGGTGTTCATTGGAAGGACCGATGTTGAAGCTGAAACTCCAATACTTTGGCCACATGAGTTTGGGTAAACTCCGGGAGTTGGTGATGGACAGTGAGGCCTGGCGTGCTGCAGTTCATGGGGTCAAAAAGGTCAGACACGACTGAGTGACTGAACTGAACTGAGCAGATGCTATTTGAATACGTACAAAACATTTTATGAAAGGTGACAATTCAAAATGAAAGAGCCTTACTGTATTGAGACATGAAATAATTTTTCTATAGCGCCATCACAGTCCTGTCTTGACTATGTAGGGAGAAGAAAATTCCCTCACCTCACACTGATAATGGAAGTGTGACATCTACTCAAGAATGAGAAAGAAGGTGGTCTTCTCCCCATACCCCTTTTTTCTTTTGTAGCCCACTAACTTCATGGGGTGTGGCACCCTCTCACCCACCCACTTGTAAGCCTTACAAGCATCCACTTCTAATAAAGCACTTCTTATCTATCACTTTGCCTCTCACTGAATTCTTTCTGTGCTGAAACAAAAAGCACCAGAGTTCCTTGGAGCCCCCCTCATGAGTGGTTTCAATGAAAATTTAAGAAATTCCCCATATGTGGAATCATACTATAAAAATAGATTTTTATAATATTGTAACATGTATAATTCACATATTGAAAAGAAATAAAGTTATAGAATGTTTAACTAGTAAATAGCTGCTCTAATTATTCTAGTAGTAGAGGATATGCTTTTTATGAACATGATTTATTTATTATCATGGTACATTACGTTAAATATTACTTCAGTTATTTCACTTCTTTTTTCCAATGTATGTACTCTGCTGTATTTCTAGCACTCAGGATATTATATAATGTGGACATTATCGACATAAACCTAAAAGATACAAAAATTTTAATGTAAATTATTTTGATTAAATATCCTTAAGGAATAACCTTGTCAGAGAGGAAGAAATTTTCGTCTGCTGTCCTGGGTTCTTCTGGTTAGTCTAAGAATTAAATTGCCATTAGGAACACTGGCAGGGAAAAAACAAAAGTTTAATAATATGAAATCTGAGTACCTTGCCTAAGTGAAACCTTCATCCTAAAGATCATTCAAATGAAGACAAAAGACAATGTTGTCATAATAGTTTGGGGCATCAAAGGAGAGGAAGGCAATTGACATGGAGATAGAAAAGCAATTGTTTGGTAAACAAGTGTTTACTGAGCCAAGCAGAGACAATTGGGCTTCCCTGGTGGCTCAGCATTAAAGAATCCATCCTCCTGTAACGCACGAGAGCCAGGTATGATCCCTGGGTCTGGAAGATCCCCTGGAAATGGGAAAGGAAATCTACTCCAGTATTCTTGCCTGGGAAACTCCATGGACAGAGGAACCCACCAGACTACAATCCAGGGAGTTACAAGAGTCAGACTTACAGACTAAATCAACCACCAAGACCACAGAGACGATGGGACACAGAAAGGAATTTTAACAAATGGGCTTTGTTAGGTTCCTGTCTGCAACACTTAGCTCATACTGCTGCTATCCATGTCATTATTCTTTCCTGAAACAGGCCCCTTATCTACTGATTCTAGCCAATAAAATGTGGCACTACTATGGGGATATAAGGATGTCACTTCCTTCATTACATGATATATAAGACTTCAGTTTAGAGACTACAGGGAAAGATTATACTTGCAGGTTTGAAGAAATAAGCAACTATATTGAGGAAGTTATTTGTGGCAAAGAAAAACTGAGTGGGGCCGCAAGGACTTTTAAGTGGCCTCTAGGACATAAAGGTGACCTGTAGCAGTTCAGTGCAGTTCAGTTCAGTTGCTCAGTCATGTCTGACTTTTTGCAACCCAATGGACTGGAGCATGCCAGGCCTCCCTGTCCATCACCAGCTCCCGGAGTTTACTCAAACTCATATCCACTTAGTCGGAGATGCCATTGAACCCTCTCATCCTCTGTTTTCCCCTTCTCTTTCCGCCTTCAATCTTTCCCAGCATCAAGGTCTTTTCATATGAGTCAGTTCTTCTCATCAGGTGGCCAAAGTATTGGAGTTTCAGCTTCAACATCAGTCCTTCCAATGAATACCCAGTACTGATCTCCTTTAGGATAGACTGGCTGGATCTCCTTGCAGTCCAAGGGACTGTGTAGAGTCTTCTCCAACACCACAGCTCAAAAGCATCAGCTGTTTGGAGCTCAACTTTCTTTGTACTACAGCTCTCACATCCATACAAGACTACTAGGAAAACCATAGCCTTGACTAGATGGACGTTTGTTGGCAAAGTAATGTCTCTGCTTTTTAATATGCTGTCTAGGTTGGTCATAGCTTTCCTTCCAAGGAGTAAGTGTCTCTTAATTTCATGTCTGTAGTCATATTCTGCGAAGATTTGGGAGCCCCCTAACATATATTCTGTCAGTTTTCACTGTTTCCCTCTCTATTTGACATGCAGTGATGGAACCAATGCCATGATCTTAGTTTTCTGAATGTTGACTGTTAAGCCAACTTTTTCTCTCTCCTCTTTCACTTTCATCAAGAGGCTCTTTAGTTCTTCTTCACTTTCTGCCGTAAGGGTGGTGTCATCTGTATATCTGTGTTTATTGATATTTCTCCTGACAATTTTGATTCCAGCTTGTGCTTCTTCCAGCCCAGTATTTCTCATGATGTACTCTGCATATAAGTTCAATAAACAGGGTGACAATATATAGCCTTGACGTACTCCTTTTCCTATTTGGAACCAGTCTATTGTTCCATGTCCAGTTCTAACTGTAACTTCCTGACCTGCATACAGATTTCTCAAAAGGCAGGTCAGGTGGTTGGTATTAGCATCTCTTTCAGAATTTCCCAGTTTATGGTGATCCACACAAAGGATTTGACATAGTCAATAAAGCAGAAACAGATGTTTTCCTGGAACTCTCTTGCCTTTTTGATGATCCAGCAGATGTTGGGAATGTTATCTCTGGTTCCTCTGCCTTTTCTAACTCCAGCTTGAACATCTATCTGGCATGGTTCACATATTGTTGAAGCCTGGCTTGGAGAATTTTGAGCATTATTTTACTAGCATGTGAGTTAAGTACAATTGTGTAGTAGTTTGGGCATTCTTTAGCACTGCCTTTCTTTGGGATTGAGTGAAAACTGACCTTTTCCAGTCCTGTGGCCATTGCTGAGTTTTCCAAATTTGCTGGCATATTGAGTGCAGCATTTTCACAGCATCATCTTTCAGGATTTGAAAGACCTCAAATGGAATTCCATCACCTCCACTAGCTTTGTTCATAGTGATGCTTCCTAAGGCCCACTTGACTTCACATTCCAGAATATTTGGCTCTAGGTGAGTGATCACACCATCGTGATTATCTGGGTTGTGAACATCTTTTTTGTATAGTTCTTCTGTGTATTCTTGCCACTTCTTAATATCTTCTTTCTGTTAGGTCCATTCCATTTGTGTCCTTATTGAGTCCATCTTTGCATGAAATGTTCCCTTTGTACCTCTAATTTTCTTGAAGAGATCTCTAATCTTTCCCATTCTGTTGTTTTCCTCTATTTCTTTGCATTGGTTGCTGAGGAAGGCTTTATCTCTCCTTTCTATTCTTTGGAACTCTACATTCAAATGGGTATCTCTTTCCTTTTCTCCTTTGCTTTTCACTTCTCTTTTCACAGCTATTTGTAAGGCCTCCTCAGGCAGCCATTTTTCCTTTTTGCATTTCTTTTTCTTGTGGATGGTCTTGATCCCTGTCTCTAGTACAATGTCATGAACCTCTGTTCATAGTTCATCAGGCTCTCTGTCTATCTGATCTAGTCCCTTAAATCTATATCTCATTTCTACTATATAATCATAAGGGATTTGGTTTATGTCATACCTGAATGATGTAGTGGTTTTCCCTACTTTCTTCAATTTAAGTCTTAATTTGGCAATAAGGTGTTCATGATCTGAGCCACGGTCATCTCCCAATCTTATTTTTGCTAGCTACATAGAGCTTCTCCACCTTTGGCTGCAAAGAATATAATCAATCTGATTTTGGTGTTGACCATCTGGTGATGTTCATGTGTAGAGTCTTCTCTTGTGTTGTTGAAAGAGGGTGTTTGCTATGACCAGTGCATTCTCTTGGCAAAATTCTATTAGCCTTTGCCCTGCTTCATTCTGTACGCCAAGGCCAAATTTGCCTTTTACTCCAGATATTTCTTGACCTCCTGCTTTTTTATTCCAGTCCCCTATAATGAAAAGGACATCTTTTTCGGGTGTTAGTTCTAAAAGGTCTTGGAGGTCTTCATAGAACCATTCAGCTTTTTCAGCATTACTGACCTCTAGCAGGCAGAGAGCAAAATACTGGAGCCCTCGGTCATTCAAACACAAAGCTATGACTTCTTGCAGTAATCACAGTGCTTAAAAGTGTATTTTTCCCAGTGCTAGCCTCCAGATGAAAACTCAGCTTGGCAATGCCTTGGCTGAAACCTTGTGAGACACTGAGCAGAGGATGCAACAATACTAATGCAAGACTCCTGATCAGAAACTGTGAGATGATAAATCTGTGTGTTACTTTAAGCCAAAAAATGTGTGGTAATTTGTTACTTATGCAGCAATACTAAGCAGCTTATCAATACATCCTTTTAGGCAGTTAGGAAGAAGATCAAAGATTCGTACTGAGTCTTTAGGGTCTTGATTATTTTCAGTTTGAAATAATGTGTATGCCAAGGAGACTTTTTAAGTGGTACATTTTGCTTCCCTGCAAACTCAGCTCTGGCACAGTTTCTCTAGTACTAGGGACACAACCAGTTGCAACCAGGCCATTGCTTTGTCTACTTGTATTTCACATTAGTCATGAAAGTGAAAGTGGCTCAGTCATCTCCAACTCTTTGTGACCCCATGGACTATACAGTCCATGGAATTCTCCAGGCCAGAATACTGGAGTGGGTAGTCTTTCCATTCTCCAGGGGAACCTTCCTAACCCTGAGATCAAACCCAGGTCTCCCGCATTGCTGGCAGATTCTTTACCAGCCGAGCTAAAGGGAAGCCCAAGAATACTGGAGTGGGTAGTCTGTCCCTTCACCAGGGGATCTTCCTGATCCAGGAATCAAACTGGGGTGTCCTGCATTGCACATGGATCCTTTACCAACTAAGCTATCATGGAAGTTGTGAAGACCACAATATTATCTCCATGTTTTTAAAGCAAATTTTTCCTATAAAGGAACAGCTTTAAATTTGGGTCTTAATTTCCTCTCTTCTTCCTTCAGAGGAAAAGCAGCTTTTTTGTCCCTTTCCTACTTACTTCTCTCCCCCCTCTGAACTTTAAAGCCTAATTATAGGAATGAGATCACTAGGCAATTTAACCTAACTCCTAACTTAAGCTATCCTGAATGTGCGCCATGCCTTGTCTAGCTTGCTGATTCTTTTCCTAGATAACAAGAAGAAAGAAAGAAGCATTAGTAGTTAAAGAATGATTAGCTCTTTACCCTCAACAGCCCCCCAAGGAAACCTGCAGGAGGTTCATGCTGGCAAGATAACATCTGTAGAGGGAGTCAGCCTGTCTGGCTGCAACTAAAATGATGCAGAACCCAACCTCCTGCCTCTATGATTCACGTGTTGACTAAGAAATTATTCACAACCTAAAAGTTGAGAGTCATGTTTTATTCAAAGGAAATTTTTAGAACTTCAAGCCCAGGAGGCAGCATCTCAAATAACTCTGAGAGAACTGCTTCAAGGAGGTTTGGGGGGTAGAAGAGGTAAGGGAGCCAGGATATACAGGAGCTTTGCAACAAAAGGCAGATAGTAATAAAAAGATGACTTTTAATAGAAAAAAAAAGAAAAACTTAAAATATCTCAAGTTAAGGAATTTGGCACTATTCCATGTATGGGAAGATGCAAGAGTCTGGGTTCACAGAAATCATTCCTTTGATAAGCACCCCAGCTATCTGGCGGCAGTTATCTCTGCATCCTGAGTTTCCTCAGGTTTTACTGTTAGTAGTAGCTACAGTCTTATGACTCCTAGGTGGCTGGGATTCCTTTTCTTCCTGAGTTTTCTCAGGGCTCACCATCTCACCATGGGTATTGGCTGCACTCGCTGGGGAGGATGCCATCCTTTGTTTACTGATAAGACAGGTAATATTCCATTTCTCAACTGAGATTCTTCCCCTCCAATTTTCTCTTTAAAAGCTGTCATGACTGAGCAGAATCTTTGGAAATGGTCTTCCCTTTGCCCATATTGCCAGCTTTTCTGATTAACACACCTATCCTTTCTACTGACACTTGTTTGTCAAATTATTGGCTTTTAAATGGTGAGCAGCCAAAGCTGAGTTCCATAAAAATAGCATTTACAACATGAAATGACATGATTCAAAGCATACAATATATTCAAATACCTAATAAGTAAACTGCAACTGCCTATAGTAGTCAGGATTTTCCAAAGAAACAGAAACACTAGGAGATACATAGAGAGAGCTATATCTCACTCTCTGTATGTGTATTTTGTGTTTCAGTGGGGTGAGGAGGATGGGAAAGAGAGGGAGGAAAAGAGACTTACTTATTATGGTTCAAATTTGAAGACTATCAAGGCAAATGAATTCTCTTATACTCAAAGGAAGGAAGGCTTTTGCTCTATTCACGCTTTCAGCTGATGGGATGAGGTCCACTCAAATAAAGGACATCGATCAGTATTGTTCAAGCTAGAAATTTAAATGTTAATCTTACCCCCCCCCCAAAAAAAAGAGAGAGAGAGAGAGAGAAAATCCTCATAGTGTTGTAGCCACATGTTTCCGGAAACAAACTCACTCAGAAGGACAATGCAGATAGTGGAGTGCAGTTTATTACACCGGTGGGCCCAAAGCAGAGTCTCCTCTTAGCCAAGGACCCCGACCAGCATTTGTGAAAATCTTTTATATCCCATGTGTACATATCTGAACCCACCACTCCAAATTCCTTGAGACTTACATAAACCAAGGAAAATACAATCCCCATAACCCCATCATTCGTGTGCTATGTGCTCGTGTGCTCAAACAGTCAAACAGTTAGCCAATAATCAATAAACCCGAGGTTACGCTCCGATTAATACAGAAAAATTTATGGCCTGTCTGGAGGAAGGGGTGATTAGTGTATGTTTTCTCTTAGGCAATGAGTAACCTAGATATGATCTTCAAGGTTTCCCCTGTCTGGAGGGGGTCTTATCCTTCTGTTGTTGTTTTCATAGGCACTAAACACAGTTCAGAGTCCATTGGAAAGGTGGCCGAGCATGATCAGCATGAACAGGCCTAAGGTGGAGTCCAGGCGCTATGAATTCCTTCTTCAATAGAAACTCTAAAGATAATTTTGATCAGAGGTCTGTGTATCCCAAAGCCCATACGAGTTGACATATAGAATTAACCATCGTATGACTTAAAAGCCAAAGGTGGAAAAGGAAGATATGATACTAGAATTTCAATAAACCATAGATACAGGAGATCTTTCTAATGTGAGAGTCTACCAATGACTTTACACTAAGAAATTATATACAGTCTAAAAAAAAATTATATCATCACTCTACTGAAGAACGTCTGAGATATATTTAGGATCCATCGTCTTTGAAGGCTCTTTTCAATCTTAAGAAAAAAAAATTTTAAATATTTTTTTTAAACTTTATTCAGCTGCTTAATTTTGGTAACAGTAAAAAAGTAAGATTGGGACAAATGAAAATAAGAAATAGCTAAAATGTTACTCATAGAATTAAGGAACAAATAACATTTATATTCTTAAGCTTTCAAGTGAACATTTTTTCTCACATAGATTGTTCTGTTCACATCTATTAAGTAGCTTTCTATTCTGTATAAAGACAAAGTGATTTCCTAACAGCAGTGAATCCAAATGAATGACCTATCTGATAGCCATAGCCTCGTAAAGCAAAGTCAAGTACTCTACAAAAAGATACAAGCACTTGCGCAAATGGAAGTAGGAATCCTTGCACATAATTAATCTTGCAGTGTAATTACCTAAACCCTGAGAGGATGAGGGAATACTTCTCATAGAAGAACCGGGAAAAGCAGAAATGAGATATACAATTGCCATTTACCTTGTAGAACTAAAAGGAAGGTGAAAAGATCATATGATTAACAGGTCCTATTTCATCAAGGTAACATTTTTAAAATAGTGATGAGTATCCAGACACCAATATAGTTGGCTTTTGTGCTTGAACTTACTGAAAAGATTAGAGTAGTAAAACAGAGATTTCTATAACTTTCAGTGACTCACAGTGCTTTTTGAGGTTTATTGGATCTCTGATTTGGAAGATGAAGCTCAAAAGTAGCATAGAAACTGAAGAGATGCATAAAGAAGATTGTGGTGTTATTTTATTCACCCCAAAAGTATTTATTGATTGTATATTGTTAGGCACTACACAGGAACTAATGATTGAAAAGTAACGATATTGCCCTCTTCATGGAGAAAACAAATATATAAATAAGAATTATAATTCAAAGTTATGAATACTATCATAAGAAGATGACCAAAGGCTATTAGATTTTGGAGAAGGTGACATTACAGCTGGGACAAAATGTTTGGGACTTTTCTGAACAGTCACAGAAGATGTGTAATTTTGAAGAAAGTAAATGGGAGTGGTTTACACTCAGGGCAATGGAAATTTGAGAACAAGATGAAAAGAGGTAGATTGGAGTTAGATTATAAAACACTTGAAGGCTATGTTTTTGTTTATATTTTTTAAAGCAATGTTTTTCTCTTACAGGTCATAGAAATGAAATATTGAAAACAAATAGTTGTTATAAACAATGTTCTGATGTAGCCTTAAAAGATCCTACCCCTTATATTTATGAATGTATGAAACAGCAAACAGCTGAAAGAGGTCACTGTACTACATATAAGTCAAATCTAAAGTTTAAACTATAATTGCTTACAGTTATCTTACAGCTTCACTCTAACTTAATTTTCAAAGCCCAAAGTCTTCCTAAGTTTTCTCTCCACTTCTATAGAAAAAAATTATCCTTTTAATGAAATGTTTCATTCTCTAATAGAAATAAACCAATCCTAATGATTTTTTAAAGTTTTCCATTTCACATTTCTTATGTATTCCCCTTTATCTTTTTGCATAAATATTTTTCTCCACTTATTCCTCTATATTTATTAATAAATCCTAGATGGCCATTTTAATTATTCATTGGGTGATAGGAATGCATGAGTGATTTGCAGAAGCAGATTACCTGAGGAGGAGAACATGCTAAGAGCTTCTAGGAATATTATTTTTTTATTCACTGAACTATTATTGCACATTCTAAATGCTATGGGGAAAAAAGGTCAATTTTTCGTAGTTCTTTTCCTTACATTTTTAAAAAATGTAAACAAGTAGGGAAGGGCAAAACTAATAATGTACATAGATTTTGAATGAACCAGAAAGCTTCCTATGGGAATATCTTGGGAACAATAAGAATGGCCTTGACTGGACTTCTTCCATCATGTATGAAAGTGTTAGTCACTGAGTCATGTCTGACTACTTGCCACCCCATGTTCTGTCCATGGACTTCTCCAGGAAAGAATACTCGAGTGGGTTGCCATTCCCTTCCTCAAGGGCTCTTCCTGACCCAGAGTTCAAACCTGGGTCTTCTGCATTGCAGTCAGATTCTTTACTGTCTGAGTTAACAAGGAAGCCCTCTTATATCATGTATATATACTTATATAACATTTTAAAATCATTTGTTTGATCACAAATGATCATGAGCTTTAGCTGATCTGGCTAGGTGCTTTTAATACAATTTTCTGAATAATCGATATAACATGAGGATTGAATTGGTCTAAAAAATACTAGGAATCAGACTTCAAGAAGTATCCTTAAGAGAAAATAGCTAAGATGCAGCTACACTCTACCTATTACTTAAATCAAGTAAATCAATACTGAATTAAGTTATTAGTTTCCCAGATTTACTTGTTAGTATGTATTAAATGAGACAGATGTTTCCCACCAACCATCATTCTACCACGATTGGAGACTTAAAAAAAAAATCCATTACTACTATTGGAAATGCAGCAAATTATATCTCAGATCTTGATTTTTGCTTTGGCCCAATCTCATTTATACGCTCAACTCTTGGTAATAACTCAGCAAGTAAACTAAAGAGTTGAGCATATCTTATCATGAATGTCGTTATTTTTTATGCAACTTTAGGATGAAGAAAAATTAGCTAGGAATTTTCATTGGTAATTCAGTTTTCTGAAGCTTCTAATCACTTTCAGAAAGGAAGAAAAGAATCACACTCTTTTCCTACATTCTATAAAGATGAATTCTGAACTGCTACTAAAGGTAATCATCTTTTTTACCATGGGGCAGGGCAGGGAATTGAGGTTACCTGACCTTGTTTGGGAAGTGCCTTTGTTTGTTTGTTTGTTTGTTTTTAGTTTCATCACTTGTTATCTCTAGGAGCCAGTGATCCTTTTACTCTGCTACAGTCTGTAAAGAACTAAAAAAAAAAAAAAAGGGAACAACTGCCAAAACTTAAATCTTTGTGATTTCCTATTTCATTCTTTAATGGTTCGTGATTCCAAATATATATATGTGTATCTATTCTGTCTCTTGGATAAGAAGTTTTACGAAGGATCAAAAGAAGAAACCCTAGAATTTAAATGGGGAATCTATATATCACAGTGGATTTCTTCTCAAACTGGCAATGCTTAGGTTTTAGGCAAAATAATGTGCCCGTCAATGTGAAACTCAATCACAAAAACTTGAGGTTTTTTGCTTTATATAAACAGAGAATTGAAATTCTTTTATGCCATAAATGTTCAGAGTCCATGAACCAAGCTCTGTTTTTATTGCGCATTTTCCTGTCAGATCCTGTTCTTCCCATTTTTTGGTAGAAACACGGTATGGAGCGCATCTCTTGGCTTCCTGCTGGTGCACAGGACACCGCTACACAGCCCACTCGTAGTGCCCACCAGCCCTGCTCCAGGACATGATTTCTCCTGGTTCTGTTCCTCACTTACTTCATATCCTCTGCTTGATGGGAGTGTGTGACATGCTGCTCCGATACTGTTCAATTAGTTTGTCTTTATACTGGTGTCTTTGCTTACTGCGTATATCTCTTACGGCAGCAGTTCAAAGGCTCTGCAGGGCTGGAGAAACCATGCATTCAAGAGGCCTGTGTGCTGCTGGTAACAGACCAGTTACATGCCTTATGAAGACAGTCAGGAGACAGATCTGGAGGTTTGCTTCTCCACATTCTGATACCATGAGCTAATGGAAACAAGGTTTAGGGGGTCTTAGTGTGCTGAAGAGAAGGAAATGGCAACCCACTCCAGTGTTCTTGCCTTGAGAATATCAGGGATGGAGGAGCCTGGTGGGCTGCCATCTCTAGGGTCGCACAGAGTTAGACACGACTGAAGCAACTTAGCAGCAGAAGCAGCAGCAGTGTGCTAAACGGCTTCCCAGGTGGTTCAGTGGGTAAAGAAATGGCCTACAATGCAGGAAACCCCAGAGATATGGGTTCAATTCCTGGGTTGGGAGCAGGAAATTGCAACCAACTCCAGTATTCTTGCCTGGAGAATCCCATGGACAGAGGAGCCTGGTGGGTTGTACTCCATAGATAGCAGAGTCAGACACGACTGAAGCAACTGAGCACAGCCTACATTCTACAGTCAGTACCTCAACTCTACGATCAATAAGTGTTATAAAATTAAACGTCAAAAACTAGACTGGGGAGAACAACTATTTTAATAATGTATAGTATTTGTTCTCTGTTGATGATCCTGAAAATTCTAACAACTATTTTCCCTCTTTGAGATCCATTAACAGTTTAAATTTTTAGTATTGTCAATACGAGGTACATTAGATTTCCATGATCTCTTAAGTATTTACAGGCAGGGAACAATAAAATTACCTTTGGAAGTCAATATGTTTTCAAACAAATGCTTTGGCTATAGTAAATACAACCTCTATACTACTTTCTTTTGTTACTTCCAGGAAATTTCCTTTTAATATCTAGGCATGCCCAGCTCCTTGTGAATCTCCTCTTCCACTTTACTTCATCTCCATCTTTACTGGCAACCTCGTTTTTAGCATCTATGGATTGCTTTCTTAAATGTCCTATTTTTTCTTTTATATTTTTAACACCCAAAACATTTTGTATTCGGGTATAGCCAATTAACAATGTTGTAGTAGTTTCAGCTGAACAGGAAAGGGACTCAACCATACAAATACATGTATCCATTCTCCCCCAACCCCCACTTCCATCCAGGCTGGTACATAATATTGAACAAAGTTCATGTGCTATACAATAGGTCTTTGTTGGTTTTCCATTTTAAAATATAGCAGTGTGTACGTGACCAATGCAAATGAACTTACTTACAAAACAGAAAGAGACTAATAGAAAATGAACTTAGAGTTGCCTGGGGGAAAGGATAGTTGGGGACTTTGGGAAGATAATGTCCTTATTTTCTTAAGTTAATATTCTTTAAAAGCATGTTCACATGATGAAAATTAGGTTCCTAGAAACTTGCCTAAATCTTAATGTAATAATTTTGTATAGTTATAAGGTTGATAATTATTCTTGTAACTGCATTTCAATTTTCTCTCATCTATGGATTCATATTTTCCAGTACTTAAAATATTCTTCAACCTCAATGTTTTGTTCTATCCCTAATTATACTCGAGGCTGAGAAAATAACACATTAAATATAATCTAATAATATTTTAATATTTTCTCTCCCAATACCATTTCAGAAAATTATACAAACTTATTCTATTTTCTAACTGCAGAAGCATTGTTGTAGACAGTAACAACAGCTTACAAAGAACTAAAATTGACAAAGTAATTTATAATGATATGAAAATGTAGTACTAAGGGCTTTGCTCTATTTTATACCAATGTCAAATATTGACATATTTAGCAACAATGATGACACAAATTTGAGAGAATAATCAATAATCATAAAACTTAGTACTAACACACATAAAACAAATAACATAAAAGATATTACTACTTCATACTTTCTTCCATCAATCAAATATTCTGACATATTAACTACAGATTATACACATATTTCGGAGAAGGCAATGGCAACCCACTCCAGTACTCTTGCCTGGAAAATCCCATGGATGGAGGAGCCTGGTAGCGTGCAGTCCATGTAGTCGTGAAGTCGGGTATGACTGAGTGACTTCACTTTCACTTTTCACTTTCATGCATTGGAGAAGGAAATGGCAACCCACTCCAGTGTTGGGTACTCTGGTGGGCTGCCATCTATGGGGTCACACAAAGTTGGACACGACTGAAGCGACTTAGCAGCAGCAGCAGCAGCATATATATATTTACTGTACCTAACCTTGGGTAAATGACTTTCTCTGCTTTGTTCCTAAAGTGCCGTTAGAGATGCTAAAATATCAATGCTAACTGATTTACTGAAAATTAAATCTATATAAATTCACATTTTTACATATTTCTAAACCTAAGGCTTCAAGGTTCCTCAAAAGTGGGTGGTTTAAAACAGTAGAAATTTATTGTCTCATAGTTCTAGAGGATAGATGTCCAAAATCAAGGTGTCAGTTGACAGATTAGTTTTTTCTAAGGGCTTGGTAGGGTAATATATCCTGTGCCTCTTCTAGCATACGGTGGCTCCAAGCATTCTTTGGCTTATTGTTGTTTGTTGTTTTAGTCGCTCAGTTGTGCCCTACTCTCTGCAACCCCATGGACTGTAATCCACCAGGTTCCTCTGTCCATGAGATTTTCCAGGCAAGGATACTGGAGTGGGTTGCCATTGTTTGGCTTATAGGTGTATCATATCGATCCTTCATCTATACATGATGTTATCCCTGGGTCTTTGTCTTCACATGACTGTCTTCTCATATGGACACCAGTTACATTGGATTAAGGGACCACTCTACTTCAATATGACCTCTTCTTAATTAATTATATCTACAATAACCCTGTTTTCAAGTAAATCACATTCTAAAGTACTGGAGTTTTAGAAGTTCCATAGTTTTTGAGGTACAAAATCCAGTACATAAAGCTGATTTAGTTAGTTAGTTAGTTAGTTCAGTCACTGATTTATTGAATTTTAAATCTATCTTAATTAATTTCTTTTATATGTTTTACTTGTATTCTATTCTTGTCAAATCAAATTTGTCTATTCCTTTTTTAAAACAGGACCAGTTACTTGGTTTTTATAAAAATAATTAAGTGTCATTTATTGCAAATCTCCTAAAATTCTCTATACACTACACCTCGTTTTCATATTTAACCAATTGTCAAGTCTCTGTTCAGAAGAAAAACAGTACTCTTCCTTCCCAGGGTTAATATTTTTCACCTGGACATTAACTCTATTCCCCCATAAACTTTCCAAGAGTTTAAGTCATTGATGATTTTTTTTCCCACATCTTCATCCTTCTCTCCAAACTTCTACTTAGGCATTCTCAGCTCTCTCAAAGTAATATTGACTCACTGTTTCTATTCTTCTGTACATGTTAACAGAAAAATTCTATTAAGAAGAATTTGTAACAATTACTCAACAACTTAAAGTGACCTCTGACCCTACTTATGAAATTTCACTCTACTTATGAAATTTTCCTTTAACGCATCAATGAAATGAAAAATGCAAAAATTTCTTTCCATATATTTTATATTCCTGAAAATATCCCTAGAAATTGTCTTTGAAAAGTCCCTTTTCTAGAGGATCTTTTTATCTTGGGCTTTATCTTGTTGATCACTTTAACCTATGAAATGTTGCTTTTTTTTTTTTTTTTTTGGTTTTATCCTTGGCCCTTTATTCTTCTGTCACTAAATTCAATGTTTTGTTGGGTTTTTTTGTTTTAGTTATACTCTTATTTAAGGACTACCATATGTAAAAAAAATTTTGGAAACTTGAGACTGACTTACTCTTTACCAAGATAATTCTTCATGTTTTATCTACTTATACTTATTTGTTTATCTTTGCTTCTTTTTTTCTGTACAGGTCTGCTTCTTTAGAAGAATGCAATATTTTAAAATCAGGAATCTTTGCATTGTACATTTCCAACAGACAATTGTACACAAAGTAGGTACTTAAAAATACATGCCCTGAAATTTCTTGATAAAATTTTCAATACTAATCACTGGTCCTAATTTTAACTTCACATTAATAGCATACTAATGAGAAAAACTGGATAAATTATATCTATTGCCAGCATATTAATACTCTGCTTTTCAATGGAGAGCTCTTGTTCAGGTGGGTAATACTAAAATAGCTTGAACAATTGAATGTTTAAAATAAAGGGTAGTGCTCATAAAGTAAATATATGATATGTAGTTTATTTTCCAGAATATTATTATCAACATACAGGAAAATATAGCTAACAAATTGTTTTCCATAAATGAAAAGTTAATCCAAACCTCATTAAATGTTTTATTTTTAATAATGTTGCTGTTAAATATGTAGGGACTATATTATATCTTATTTATACATTTTGAATAATTTAAGGTCCAAAAATTTTTTAGTAAGGGGATATTTGAAAATTTCTTTTACCCAGCATTTTTCAAATGTCTTTAAACCAAGAAATTCTGTTTTAACTGGTCATCTCACTTATCAAAGAAATATTATTTGCTGAAAGATATTGACTATGTTACTTTATATAAAAGTCATGATAAAATGCGTATTCAACAAAGTGGCTATTTCATATATACTCTAATACTTATTCCAGAAATTTATTATATGTGATAGACTTATAGCAATATAAATAAACTTATTCTTACAGGGCTAGTGAATTAATTCAATGTATGAGACTGCTTTGAACAACTGCTTTCTTGCCTGGATTTATTATCTAGTACTTTAAATAAATTTCATTTCAGGGAGGCATGAGAATTATATTTATGCCATTATTCTTCGTATATTTTCTGTCAGTTCCTACCTCAACTGTTATCACTCTATCCCATTAACACTCACTTTCACACTCTACATCAGGCATGATAAATATATCCTTAAGGCATATTAAGAGCATGTAGTAGTAACAGTAAAATGGAGCAGGCTCATTCTTTAAGAATTTATATTAAAAGTGGATCTGTAGTAAGTCTGAGAAATTAGATCATTTGAAAATGAAGAATAAAGCCATAGGAAATCTTCTTCAATGCATATTAATGTCACATTTTTTATGAAGCAAAAAATCTTTAATGATCTTTAAATGGTAAGTTAAAAATGATAATTAGTTCCCTAAAGGAAAGGAATTTCCCTCCATTCTCTCCCCACCACCACAGGTATCAATTTGCAAAGAATCTGTAGGCATAGTTCACTTAGTAAAACAAAAGCAAATTTTGGGCAAATAAATTTATGTAATAGTGTTACAGGACTGAAGTCATCCAGGTAATGAATTCTGAAGAAAATGAATCCCGAAGAGTGAACACTAATGATGACAAAATTAATTGCTTCGATTAAAAACAAATTCACTGTAAGAACACTAAAATAAATATTACATTATTTTCCAATCTAATTAAATCTCAACAAGATTGCTGAGGCTATGACGATGTTATTAAATTATCTTTGAAACTCTTGTGTAAATTAGAGCTGGACCTGAACACAATATACTAACTCTGAACTGCGTCAACAAGAAAGAGTTGTAATACACTAACAAAACCAGTCCATTCTGAAGGAGATCAGCCCTGGGATTTCTTTGGAAGGAATGATGCTAAAGCTGAAACTCCAGTACTTTAGCCACCTCACGAGAAGAGTTGACTCATTGGAAAAGACTCTGATGCTGGGAGGGGTTGGGGGCAGGAGGAGAAGAGGACGACAGAGGATGAGATGGCTGGATGGCATCAGGAACTCGAAGGACGTGAGTCTGAGTGAACTCCGGGAGTTGGTGATGGACAGAGAGGCCTGGCGTGCTGTGATTCATGGGGTCGCAAAGAGTCGGACACGACTGAGCGACTGAACTGAACAAAAGAGAATTGAACTTTTGTGAGGTCTCTGTTAGGCAGAAACACTGTAATATATAACACACCTCTGGAGAGTTAATTGTTTAATTTGTGTATGCATGTATGTGTGTGTGAATAAAAGCTTTAGCACAGAAACATTCACAAATGTTATACATCGTCCTTTGTCTCAAATTCTACTTGAGTAATCCAGTAATTTAACATACAAGTTCTATGTATACTTTGGCATTATTCTGCTGCCATTCTAAATGTAAGAGATTCCAGTTATATGTTAGCATAAAATCAACACTCACATACACACACACATATGTATAGGCTAATCAGTAGTTCACTAATATCATTTAATATTTTTATTTTCTAATGACCTTAAAATTTTGTAGCCTTTCCTTACAAAATCTCTAAAGAGAATGATTGAATCATTACCTATTGCATATGGGCCAGAGAACAAGGAGATAGAGAATAAATGATTTTCATTGATTCTTTAAGTAAGTGAAGACTTAATTACTTAAAGAACTTCCCTTGTGGCTTAGGTGGTAAAGAATCTGCCTGCAATGTGGGATACCCGAGTTTGATCCCTGGGTTGGGAAGATCCCTGGAGAAGGGAAAGGCTACCCACTTCAGTATTCTGGCCTGGACAATTCCATGGACAATACAGTTCATGGGGTCCAAAAGAGTCCGACATGACTGTGCGATTTTCATTTTCTCTCATGCTAAGTAAATAAATCAAACTGGCAAACTGTTCACTAACTCAGATCTTGGTGCTGTTTACCTTGTTATTGGCTGACACTTTAGGAGATATTCACTTCAAACATTATTGTCAATGACGAGACTCAGAAGTTTAATTTCCAAAGAACAACTTTTGATCAATGATTGACTTTTTTTTTTTTAAGGAAACTACAGAAGTAAATCTGACTTAAAATGATCAACTAATTTATAAAACATGTAGGTAGAGTTTATGTGTCTGTAGACAGAAGATTTAGCCTAAAATCTAAAACAATATTTAGTGTGTTTTTTTTTTAACTCATTTTGTTTTTAGAGCATTCATCTCCATTAGACAAGAAATATAAAATTGCTTAAATAAGTTTTGAGGTTGAAGAAAATATTTTCTACTTGCACCCCAGATCAGCATGAAGAATAAAGAGAACCAAAAGAATTATATGTAAAAGCACTGAAATTTACACTACCATTTTTAAAAACCATTTGCCTGTTTAAGTAAAAGATAAAATATATAAGATAAGTAAAGTATGGAACAACAATCTCACAAAGTATGGGATGTGGTAAAGAAATTATACATATAAACTTGTTACATTGAAGATTGATCAGAAGTTAAAAATGCATAGTATATCCTTTACAGGAAGGAGGTAAATGAGATATATGTACACATATGTTTTCATATATATAAGTTCAGTTCAATAAGTAAGTTCAGTGGCTCAGTCGTGTCCGACTCTTTGTGACCCCATGAATTGCAGCACGCCAGGCCTCCCTGTTCATCACCATCTCTCGGAGTTCACACAGACTCGCGTCCATCAAGTCCGTGATGCCATACAGCCATCTCATCCTCGGTTGTCCCCTTCTCCTCCTGCTCTCAATCCCTCCCAGCATCAGAGTCTTTTCCAGTGAGTCAACTCTTCACATGAGGTGGCCAAAGTACTGGAGTTTCAGCTTCAGCATCATTCCTTCCAAAGAAATCCCAGGGTTGATCTCCTTCAGAATGGACTGCTTNCTGTGAAGAAGGCTGAGTGCCAAAGAATTGATGCTTTTGAACTGTGGTGTTGGAGAAGACTCTTGAGAGTCCCTTGGACTGCAAGGAGATCCAACCAGTCCATTCTGAAGGAAATCAACCCTGGGATTTCTTTGGAAGGAATGATGCTAAAGCTGAAACTCCAGGACTTTGGCCACCTCATGCGAAGAGTTGACTCACTGGAAAAGACTCTGATGCTGGGAGGATTTGGGGGCAGGAGGAGAAGGGGACGACCAAGGACAAGATGGCTGAATGGCATCACTGACTCGATGGACGCGAGTCTGAGTGAACTCCGGGAGTTGGTGATGGACAGGGAGGCCTGGCATGCTTCGATTCATGGGGTCACAAAGAGTTGGACACGACTGAGCAACTGAACTGAACTGAAAAATAATTTCACAATGTTCTTATTTACACATATATAACACATTTAAATGTCTCAAATGTAACACTTTATGTGAAGCTTTCTGGATAAGCTAGAAAATAGATAAAACTTTTCAAATATGCTTCTATGCAAAAAAAAAAAAAAAGGATTCTTTTGCTTCTCAAATTTCTTTATAAAGACAAATAATAACTGACATTACCATACTGCTAGGAAAAGCTAAAACTGTAAGGGGTATGAAATCTTGTTTGAAATAAAGATGATAATTTACAACATTTTTATTAAGCTCATATTTCATCTATATTCAGAAAACGAGATTAATGTAATATCACTGTTCCTGAATGAAGCTGTCATAATTAAGTACAAAACAAGATTAAAATGGATAATAAATAACATTTGCTCTGGCCTTTCCTCATCTATGGTGCCAAAAGTATCTGTTTGATTTATTTCTACTTTAATTTACTCAAATATAAGTTATGTCAATCAATTTGAATTGAAAGCAGTTCTTGCTAAGACTCTTTCATTTGTTACTAGGTTAAAAGCATGCAACAAATGGCACTGTGAGAGAAATAGCAANGTGCCAAAAGTATCTGTTTGATTTATTTCTACTTTAATTTACTCAAATATAAGTTATGTCAATCAATTTGAATTGAAAGCAGTTCTTGCTAAGACTCTTTCATTTGTTACTAGGTTAAAAGCATGCAACAAATGGCACTGTGAGAGAAATAGCAAAATATATGCATTTAAAAACAGAAGATACAATGAAATGGTGTTTTTAAGTATAAAAATGAATTTTATCATTAAACCTCAGAAAAGAATGAGAATTAACCTCTATTCTTATGGGCTTCCCTCACAGCTCAGTTGGCAAAGAATCTGCCTGCAATGTAGGAGACCCCGGTTTGATTTCTGGGTCAGGAGGTTTCCCTGGAGAAGGGATAGGCTACGCTCTCCAGCATTCTTGGACTTCCCTTGTTGCTCAGCTGGTAAAGAATCCACCTGCAATGTGGGAGACCTGGGCTCAATCCCTGGGTTGGGAAGATCCCNGTCAGGAGGTTTCCCTGGAGAAGGGATAGGCTACGCTCTCCAGCATTCTTGGACTTCCCTTGTTGCTCAGCTGGTAAAGAATCCACCTGCAATGTGGGAGACCTGGGCTCAATCCCTGGGTTGGGAAGATCCCCGAAGAAAGGAAAGGCTGCCCACTCCAGTATTCTGGAGGATTCTATGGACTGGAGAATTCCATGGACTCTATAGTACATCAGGTCACAAAGAGTCAGACACAACTTTTCACTCATCATATCCAAGTTATAAGCCTCAAAGTGTAACGATTTTTTTCTTCATGAGGATATGTGTTTTATGAGAAACAAAATATAATTTGCAATTGAAAAAAATGCTACAAAGCATTTTCTTACACTCTTATCAATAAATTCACTTTAGTGACTTCTACCTGTGTTTAAAGAAATGAAAACATACCTGCTCTGGAGAAGGAAATGGCAACCCACTCCAGTATCGTTGCCTGGAGAATCCCAGGGACAGAGGAGCCTGGAGGGCTGCCATCAGTGGGGTTGCTCAGAGTCGGACATGACTGATGTGACTTAGCAGCAGCAGCAGCAGCATGGATAATGTTATATCATGTGTATACAGTCACATCATGCCAGATGTGGCCAATATAGAGGATTTCCCTCCAACTCTTTTTTGAAGTGACTAGAGGCCAGGGTCATGATTTTCTCTCAGTAACAGAGACTCTCTGGATATGGGGTGGGGGGTTTCCTTCCTCATGTTCATCTTGCAAATGTCTGAAATAGCCTTGCTACTTTCTCTGTTGTAACAATTATAATTTCCTGAAATCCTGTCGCTTGATGAATTTAAGCAATTAAAATTAATAAAATTTAAGCAATTACTTAAGTTGCTTGAGTCACTAAATGAGAGTACTAAATTAAGGGAATCCCTGAATGTTAATAAATATTTATTAATAGATGCCAGCCTTTTGATTATATTTCCAAATATTCTTTTAACAAATCAGTCATAATTATATATTGTAGTCCATATATACATTTACTAGATAGATAGTACTGCAGAGAATTTTGGACAAAATTAAGATAACTAAGGTTTATGGATGAGAAATCAGAAATATTTGTTTATATACAATTCTTTCAAATTATGAGGAAAACTTCATTTAAGCAGTATATTTCATTTATGAAAAACAGAAAATGAGGAATCTAGAGAAGCCTCCCATTCGCTTCTTCAATAGGTGCATCTCATAAATGCAATGAATACCTTCTCACTATGAGCTCATTACAAGTGGTCCAGTCACGTGTCTACTCTGCTAAGCACCTGTCATCTATTTTCCTTTCTTATTCCCATTTTATCTTGCACACAAAATAATCAGTAGTATCATCTGAAACTCTTCTCAAAGGGAGAATTTCACTTAACAGTTTTTCAGGGCCACTGATGAGTGTTTCCATAGTGAAGTGGCTATGGATGAAATAGATACATCTTTAAACTAGGGCTATTAATTATCCACTCCATCAACTGGTCAGAGGCCATGAGTCTACTTGACAGAGATATATAGCTAAGTAATAGAATTAGATACCATTTCGTGAACTACAAATTTGTGCCTCCTGAGCCAGTTATAGCCTTCCATTTATGTAGCACACCCCTTCTATAATGAAATATAATTACACACATCCATTTTTATGGTTTGATAACTTATATAAATCCTATTCATGATAGCAGTTTGGGTTGCCTAGTCCCTTAGTAGGCATGGTTAGCCATTCAGATTTACTAGGGCCCAGGAGCTAACAAGGTGATATTTTTCACCCAGAAGTCAGTAATAGGCAACAGAGGGCTTGGCCATATTCCAAAACTGAAAGGTCTAAACATTATTTTTCTATTGAGGTTGCAGAGTCTCCACAGATCACCTTGGTCTGCCCCAGACACTTGTACTAACATCACATCTGATAGGAAAAGAGGTCCAGTTGACTGGGCAATGTGTACGATAGATCTGGGATTCTTTAAAAACAGGAGATGTACAAGTTGTCAAATAAATAAATAACTGAAGTTGTTTGCCGTCATATGTTATTTGTAGCCCCAAATATGCAGACACGCAGTAACTTGTCTCACTTTAGAAGATACCACCCAACGTATCTCAGTCTTCAAGCACTTCATTAGTGATTTGGGCCAAAATTCCCCTAAGCATACTTTTTACGTTCTGGCACATGTTTGTCTTTTTTTTTTTTTTTTTTCCNCGCAGTAACTTGTCTCACTTTAGAAGATACCACCCAACGTATCTCAGTCTTCAAGCACTTCATTAGTGATTTGGGCCAAAATTCCCCTAAGCATACTTTTTACGTTCTGGCACATGTTTGTCTTTTTTTTTTTTTTTCCTTTCATGTGGAACACTTTTAAAGTATTTATTGAATTTATTACAATATTGCTTCTATTTTATGTTTTGTTTCTTTTTTGGCCATGAGGTATGCAGGATCTTAGCTCCCTGGCCAGAGATCAATCCCATACTCTTTTCATTGAAGGCAAGGTCTTCCCCTCTAGGGAAGTCCCTGGCACACATCTTAATAAGGTAGACAGAATATTTGCAACTTCCTCCTTTCCAGGTCCCATTACCACACTGAAATGGGTCAGCATGGTATTCTACAGTACATGAAGCTGACCAAGATGTCTTAAATATGTTACAACAAGGAGTAAAGTTACCATGTAGTCCCATGAAGGATAAACTTCTGATTTTATGTCATTTGCCTTGCTGATTGTAAGTGGAAATGTTATTTTCCAGGTGAAAAGCTTTATACAAATACCAGATACTATGAGGGTGGGGTCAACTATTGTATATATACACCTGGAATCACAGCTGCAGTTAGTATCAACATCTCATTAAGTTTAGGATAGCCTACTGTGATTTTCTATGAATACATTGGTTTTTACCAGGTAAACATGTGAGGTAATATGGGCTGTGGTAGCAGTCACCACACCTCCATCTTTCAAGACTTGCTGCTAGCACTAAATCTCTGTGATACAGACAAATGTGTAGACTTGCTTTTGGTTGACATATTGGAAGAATGAGGATGTTCCAGTGGTTCCTATTTGCCCTTATTGTAAACTCCCTTCTACTGGTCAGGGGATAACTTGCGGATTATCTCTGGTACCAAGTATTTCTCTTCACAATATATATTTCAGTGCTGGTCAAAGAACCAAAAATTAAGCTATAGTCTCATTGAAACAATATGAAATCTAAAGGTCTCTGAGAGGCTGGATACTATAAAACTCTTAGATGAAAGCACAGGCAGAACACTTTCTGATATAAATCACAGCAATATCTTTTTGAATCCACCTCCTAGAGTAACAAAAGTAAAAACAAAAACAAATGGGACCTAATTAAATTAAATATTTTGTACAGCAAAGGAAACCATAAACAAAAGGAAAAATATCCTCAGAATTGGAGAAAATATTTACAAACAAGTCAACTGACAAAGGATTAATCTCCAAAATACACAAATAACTCATGCAACTCAATATAAAAATTTTTTTTAATGGGTGGAGGATCTAAATAGACATTTCTTCAAAGATGGCCAAAAAAAGAAGCACATGAAAAGATGCTCAACATTGCTAATTCGTAGAGAAACGCAAAACAAAACTACAATGAGGTATCATCTCATACTGGTCAGAATATACCTCAAAAAATCAACAAGCAATAAATGTGGAGAGGGTGTGGAGAAAAGGAAACTTTCCTGCACTTCCAGTGGGAGTGCAAATTCATACAACCATTTTGGAAAACAGTATGAAAGTGCTTAAATATAAAACTATCATACAACCCAGCAATCCACATTGGGTGTATATTTGGAGAAAGCCATAATTCTAAAAGATATGTGCACCCCAACATACACTGCAGCATTATTTACGATAGCCAAGACATGCAAGCAACATAAATGACCACTGACAGATGAGTGGATAAAAAAGATGTAGTACATATATAGGACAGAATTTTACTCAGCCTTAAAAGGAACAGAATAATGCCATTTGTAGCAACATGGACAGACTGTCACACAGGGTGAAGTCAGACAAATATCATACGCTATTGCTTATGTGTGGAATCTCAAAAAATGATACAAATGAACTTATTTACAAAACAGAAAGAGCAGAAAACAAACCTACAGTTACGGGGGGGGGGGGGGAGAGGATATTTACACACTAATTATATAAAATGTGCTTGGTTGCTCAGTCATATCTGACTCTTTGTGATCCTTTGGACTGTATCCTGCCAGGCTCCTATGCCCTTGGGATTTTTTAGGCAAGAATACTGAATGGATGCCATTTCCTCTTTCCAGCAGTCTTCTCCACCCAGNTTGAACCTGTCTCTTATACACATCTTGATCCTTTGGACTGTATCCTGCCAGGCTCCTATGCCCTTGGGATTTTTTAGGCAAGAATACTGAATGGATGCCATTTCCTCTTTCCAGCAGTCTTCTCCACCCAGAGATGGGACCCATAACTCTTGAGTCTCCTGATTTGGCAGGCAAATTCTTTACCACTAAGTCATCAGTGAAGAGACAGTCAGACAGACAGACATGCATGCAGACACACACACACACATACACACACATGGCATATGGCATGGCAACCCACTCCAATGTTCTTGCCCAGAGAATCCCATGGGTGAGGAAGCCTGGCGAGTTGCAGTATGGGTTCACAAAGAATCAGACATGATTGAAGTGATTAGCATGCACAATACACACATATATACAACTGATTCACTTTGCTGTATACCTGAAAGTAACACACTGTAAATCAACTATATGCTAGTAAAAAAAAAAAAAGAGAGAGAGAAAAATGTGAGATCAACTAGATTCAAGATTCCATTGCTTAAACTCCTTCAAGATTCATTTTGAAGTTTGAACACAATGGTGGATTAAGTCTCTAAGGACTATTATCAATTAGAGCCAAAATCAATTACCCACAGAAAGTCAGAATTTTTCTTTCCTAAAAAAAGCAGAGACATTACTTTGCCAACAAAGGTCCATCTAGTCAAGGCTATGGTTCTTCCAGTAGTCACGCATGGATGTGAGAGTAGGACTATAAAGAAAGCTGAACGCAGAAGAACTGATGCTTTTAAATTGTGGTGTTGGAGAAGACTCTTGAGAGTCCCTTGAACAGCAAGGAGATCCAACAAGTCCATTCTAAAGGAGATCAGTCCTTGGTGTTCATTGGAAGGACTGATGCTGAAGCTGAAATTCCAATACTTTGGCCACCTGATGCAAAGAACTGACTCATTTGAAAAGACCCTGATGCTGGGAAAGATTGAGGGCAGGAGGCGAAGGTGTTGACAGATGATGAGAGGTTTGGACGGCATCACCGACTCAATGGACATGAGTTTGGGTGGACTCTGGCAGTTGGTGATGGACAAGGCCTGGTGTGCTGCAGTCCATGAGGTTGCAGAGTCAGACACAACGAGTGACTGAAATGAACTGAAGGGTGCTTTCATCCTAACAAGCGGCAACAGATTATGGGAAGATTTACATGCACATACTTCTGGATTAACTGCAGTGTTGTTTCAAAGAGGTAGACCCCTTATCCCATCCTCCATTATTTGAAGGTCACAGAGTCTGCCAACTGTCCTGGCTTGAGCGCTCCGAGTTTCCACTAGAGAGTGTTACCTCAAGATAAGTTTCTTCTACCAGCACTGGAGTTTGAATTTGCTGCTTATGAATGTCAAATCCAGTTATTTCTAGTGGTCCAACAATCAAGTGTATATCACCACAGATTTTTGCATGGAAAAATTCAATTCTGATCGCCACTATTGTGGTGATTGTGCCCATCTTGTCTCTGAATATAAATCACATCTACCTGTCTACTACTGCTTCTACATATCCCTTTCTCAGTGATACAAGGAAATTCACCTCCACTGCAGCATTCCTATCATTTGCATCCTGCACAGGACATTTACTTTAGAGATTTGTCAAGAAGGCTAGTGACACACTTCTCAATGTATTTTTTAAGGAAATGAATGATGCCTTGATATATCTACATGGTACTATAGTATTTGGATCAAAAAAACTGTGCTTTCAGGAGTCAGCTACCACTAAATTAATTACAGTTATCAGTTATTATTCGCTTCTTGGTTAAGAATAATTTTATCTTTACAAAAGCATGAATGTGCCAAGGCCAATAAAAACAACATGACGTGTAGGTGAAAGTAGCAGGAGTTCAGAACATGGATTATCATTTCTTTGAGAATACAGACTCACTCAAGAATTCATGGTTCTATATTCTAAGGTTCTCAGATTGGTGGTTGAAGTTATATGCATCACTGATCTTGTGCAAGAATGTCCTGACATAAATACACTGGCCACAAATGAGTAATACTGTATACATCATAAGGGCAATTCTTAACTGAGAAACACATTCCTTTGGATGAATTTTGTAAACAAGGTTTTCACTTGTGAAATTGTTCTATATAACTAGAGGTTAATTTCTAGAACAAGATATATTTCGATGAAAGTCGTTCTTAAAAGTATTGTAAATTTCCTTGTTTTCTTACAGAGTATGTTAAATATAATTTGAATATTCTTCATGACTATGAATGAATAATATACCCATAACATGAATAACATAATGAATAACAACTGTAACTTCTATAATTTTTACACAGAAGTGGTTCTTAACTGTGATACTCAAACCATCATCAGCAACTGGGAAATTTTTGAAATGTTAAATCTTAGCCCCCACTTCAGATCTAATAACTAGAAAGCTGCTAATGATTTTGATGCCTGCTAAAGCAGAACACAGATCTATAGAACCATTTATGCTTCTGCTAGAGCATAGGGTCAGGCACACTGAGGTTTAAATGTGAATCCTTAACCACATGACCTTGGGAAAGTTATCTAACCTACCCAAAGTACAAATTCCTCTTAAGTAAGCTAAACTTTATCGAATCATGAGGATAAGATGAGCAGTTGAATGTAAATACCTTAGTGTAGTGCTTAATTCAGTAACAATTTAGTAAATGATTAAGATTTTAAAAAATTATAACATATAGCTATTTAATACAAATTCATCCTCATTTTTTAATGTACATTCAACACATATTTATTAAGTTCTAAAATTATCTTTTTTAATATGTAGTTTCTATAAATAAAGAGCTAGATTGGAAAAAAAAATAGTATCTTATCTAATTAGTATCTTAAAAGATTTTGAGCTTACTCCTAGATAACTGAGAAAGCCAGAAATCTTAACTCTTACCTAATTTTATTTAAAAAGAGACTTCATATAGAATATTCAGGGTTTTTTTTTTACAGTTTTATAAGATCCCAATTTAGCATATAGGAAAAAAATCTTGAGAGAAGCTTGATTTCTATGTATACGACAGTAAAGAAAGATACAATTAGACCTAAAATAAATTGAAGAATTATAATTGTTCCTTTACTACATTCTTTCAAATTCAAAATACTGGGAAACTTGGAAGGCTAACTAAAGATAAATTATTTTGCAACAGCCAAGACTTTTAATTGGGTTTCCCTGAGGCATGCAGAGTTAAACAACTTAGCAAGCAAGTATAAATCTGATTCATTTTCAGAGGTGAGAATGCAAAGATAACAATATAAACAATAGAAATATTAGATCTCAATGGTGAAAAGAAATTGAACTAATTTGAAAATAAAAACTCAGCAGATACTGTTGCTTTGTTTGTTTTCTGCCACTGAACATCAAAAGAAGTCTTCCATCAGTACTTTTAAACTTGTAAACAGTTTTTTTTGTACCAGCCATACAACAAATACAGAAAGTAATACATTTTGTAACCTTTCATAATTCCAGAACTGAGGATTAATAGCCATTATTCCTTTTCATTTATGAATTAAAAGTCAATATATTAAATGTGAAGTATTTACAAAGATATCTTTTAACAATGACTGGTATTATACTGAACACTTAATATGTCCTTCAAAGAAAAGGATACATGGTATCAAAAATTCATTCCAAACTTATTCCAACTTGTACGGAATTGATGTAGACTTGAGGAAAGTTTTATGTGGATATCAAGTTTGCTTTTATTTTTCTCTGATCAATGTTGCTCTTATCTTTTACTTAAAAAAAAAAAGATGAAAATGGGTCGGAGCATGGAGTTGAAAATCCTAAATTTGGCTATATTACCATCCTCATCTTTGGCTCCATGAAAACAGCAAGACTAGATGTCATTGCTGTTACATAACTGGCACAAACCAGCCTTTTAAAAAGTCACATTTAAAACCTCTATTTACAAAATTAAATTGCTGTACTACTTAAGGCAAATCACCATTTTATTTTGCCTCAATCTCTTTTTCAACTGTAGAGATTTTTTCCCATACATTATCCTAACTTGATTACAATATTTGCTCTCTGGTATATTAATATCCCAAAACTCATTCATATTTAAATTGTCTTTGCTTGGCCTACTCATAGACCCATTCAATTTATTTTCTTTTCCTTATAGTCAAGTTTCTAAAAAAAAGGGGAAGAAAAGATTTTATCCTACCAATATTTTCTTAACTTCCCACTGACTTAACCACTGTAACCAATCAACTACCAAGCAACTGAAATCCACTAAAATTACTTATGCTGCAATAACAAACAATCCCAAATACTCATTAGATTAAATTAATAATATTTTAATGATTACACAAAGTTGGTAGGGTCCCAGGTTGGAAGCCTCACTCATTTATAAAAGTAACTTCTCAACATAAAATTTCATAAAGAAAATAGAAAAACACAGATAATTTTACCACTCTATTGGTAAGTGCATCAATCTGAAAGTGATATTTCTATTCACCTTTTGTGGACAAAGCAAGTGATGCCTTATTAAAATATTAGGGGAGAGTGATATATGAAAGAAAAGTCATTTTTAAACAAAAAGTAAATCTTGATTTTGAAAATTCAACCTACCCAAATCCAAATTGGGAAAGAAGTGCACCGAGGCTGTATATTGTCATCCTCCTTATTTAACTTATACACAGAGCAATCATGATAAATGCTGGACTGGATTAAACAGAATCTGGAATCAAGATTGCTGGGAGAAATATCAATAACCTCAGATATGCATATGACACCACCCTTATGGCAAAAAGTGAAGAAGAGCTAAAGAGCTGCTTGATGAAAGTAAAAGAGGAGAATGAAAAAGCTGGCTTAAAACTCAACATTCAGAAAACTAAGATCATGGCATCTGGTTCCATCTCGTCCTGGCAAATAGATGGGGAAACAGTGGAAACATGACAGACTTTATTTGGGGGGGCTCCTAAATCTCTGCAGATGGTGACTGCAACCCTGAAATTTAAAAATGCTTGGTCCTTGGAAGAAAAGTTATGACCAATCTAGACAGCATATTACAAAGTATGAATGTAAGAGTTGGACTATAAAGAAAGCTGAGCACCTAAGAATTGATGCGCTTGAACTGTGGTGTTGGAGAAGACTCTTGAGAGTCCCTTGGACTGCAAGGAGATCCAACCAATCCATCCTAAAGGAAATTAGTCCTGAATATCCATTGGATGGACTGACGCTAAAGCTGAAGCTCCAATATTTTGTCCATCTGATGCGAAAAGCTGTCTCATTTGAAAAGACCCTGATGCTGGGAAAGATTGAAGATGAGAGGAGAAGGGGACAACAGAGGATGAGATGGTTAGACAGCATCAACTCAACGGACATGAGTCTGAGCAGGCTCTAGGAGTTGGTGATAGACAGGGATGCCTGGCGAGCCGTAGTCCATGGGATCACAAAGAACTGGACATGACTTAGCCAGTGAACTGAACTGAACCTACCCACATGACAAAGGAAACTGACTTTAAGAAATTCACTATTAAAAAGAAGGTTCTAGAAAAAGTCAAGGATGTGGCTATACTACTCAAAAGAACAAAGTATTTAGTTATTTAAAAGAATCTTGAGAAGTTACGTTTAAGAATCTCATTCCTTAATCTAACCAGTGATCTCGGGAAACTTGGGTTCATTATCCCCCAGTCACCTCAGTGAAAGTTAAAATAGAGATAATATGACACAGGAAAGATTTTTTTGTTCAATGGCATGAACCCCCATGACACGCCAGGAGATGAACAAAGTTAGAGAGTTATATAGCAGCAGAAATATTGCTAACTTGGACTAAAAGGGGCAGAGACAATACAAAATGAAAGATATCCGACACCAATAGGATTATGAAATCATTCTGCTACAAAACTCCTCTATCTTTCAGTGGGGAAGGAAAAAAAAAAAAANCTTGAGGAAAGTTTTATGTGGATATCAAGTTTGCTTTTATTTTTCTCTGATCAATGTTGCTCTTATCTTTTACTTAAAAAAAAAAAGATGAAAATGGGTCGGAGCATGGAGTTGAAAATCCTAAATTTGGCTATATTACCATCCTCATCTTTGGCTCCATGAAAACAGCAAGACTAGATGTCATTGCTGTTACATAACTGGCACAAACCAGCCTTTTAAAAAGTCACATTTAAAACCTCTATTTACAAAATTAAATTGCTGTACTACTTAAGGCAAATCACCATTTTATTTTGCCTCAATCTCTTTTTCAACTGTAGAGATTTTTTCCCATACATTATCCTAACTTGATTACAATATTTGCTCTCTGGTATATTAATATCCCAAAACTCATTCATATTTAAATTGTCTTTGCTTGGCCTACTCATAGACCCATTCAATTTATTTTCTTTTCCTTATAGTCAAGTTTCTAAAAAAAAGGGGAAGAAAAGATTTTATCCTACCAATATTTTCTTAACTTCCCACTGACTTAACCACTGTAACCAATCAACTACCAAGCAACTGAAATCCACTAAAATTACTTATGCTGCAATAACAAACAATCCCAAATACTCATTAGATTAAATTAATAATATTTTAATGATTACACAAAGTTGGTAGGGTCCCAGGTTGGAAGCCTCACTCATTTATAAAAGTAACTTCTCAACATAAAATTTCATAAAGAAAATAGAAAAACACAGATAATTTTACCACTCTATTGGTAAGTGCATCAATCTGAAAGTGATATTTCTATTCACCTTTTGTGGACAAAGCAAGTGATGCCTTATTAAAATATTAGGGGAGAGTGATATATGAAAGAAAAGTCATTTTTAAACAAAAAGTAAATCTTGATTTTGAAAATTCAACCTACCCAAATCCAAATTGGGAAAGAAGTGCACCGAGGCTGTATATTGTCATCCTCCTTATTTAACTTATACACAGAGCAATCATGATAAATGCTGGACTGGATTAAACAGAATCTGGAATCAAGATTGCTGGGAGAAATATCAATAACCTCAGATATGCATATGACACCACCCTTATGGCAAAAAGTGAAGAAGAGCTAAAGAGCTGCTTGATGAAAGTAAAAGAGGAGAATGAAAAAGCTGGCTTAAAACTCAACATTCAGAAAACTAAGATCATGGCATCTGGTTCCATCTCGTCCTGGCAAATAGATGGGGAAACAGTGGAAACATGACAGACTTTATTTGGGGGGGCTCCTAAATCTCTGCAGATGGTGACTGCAACCCTGAAATTTAAAAATGCTTGGTCCTTGGAAGAAAAGTTATGACCAATCTAGACAGCATATTACAAAGTATGAATGTAAGAGTTGGACTATAAAGAAAGCTGAGCACCTAAGAATTGATGCGCTTGAACTGTGGTGTTGGAGAAGACTCTTGAGAGTCCCTTGGACTGCAAGGAGATCCAACCAATCCATCCTAAAGGAAATTAGTCCTGAATATCCATTGGATGGACTGACGCTAAAGCTGAAGCTCCAATATTTTGTCCATCTGATGCGAAAAGCTGTCTCATTTGAAAAGACCCTGATGCTGGGAAAGATTGAAGATGAGAGGAGAAGGGGACAACAGAGGATGAGATGGTTAGACAGCATCAACTCAACGGACATGAGTCTGAGCAGGCTCTAGGAGTTGGTGATAGACAGGGATGCCTGGCGTGCCGTAGTCCATGGGATCACAAAGAACTGGACATGACTTAGCCAGTGAACTGAACTGAACCTACCCACATGACAAAGGAAACTGACTTTAAGAAATTCACTATTAAAAAGAAGGTTCTAGAAAAAGTCAAGGATGTGGCTATACTACTCAAAAGAACAAAGTATTTAGTTATTTAAAAGAATCTTGAGAAGTTACGTTTAAGAATCTCATTCCTTAATCTAACCAGTGATCTCGGGAAACTTGGGTTCATTATCCCCCAGTCACCTCAGTGAAAGTTAAAATAGAGATAATATGACACAGGAAAGATTTTTTTGTTCAATGGCATGAACCCCCATGACACGCCAGGAGATGAACAAAGTTAGAGAGTTATATAGCAGCAGAAATATTGCTAACTTGGACTAAAAGGGGCAGAGACAATACAAAATGAAAGATATCCGACACCAATAGGATTATGAAATCATTCTGCTACAAAACTCCTCTATCTTTCAGTGGGGAAGGAAAAAAAAAAAAAAAGATGACTAGGAAGATGGAGAAGAGTACTCTGAGAGTGGAATCAAGAAACAGTAGAGAATTATTCCCAGGCCTTACAACCTAATGGGGTTTTCACATTAGATTTCAAAATGGCTTGAAAACAGTGACTCATTTTTTTCTTCCATTTTCTCTACTTTTGAACCAGAAGGTCTATAATGTTTTCATATTCCTGTCCTGCCACTGCATTTTTAAAATGCACAATCTGTTTATTTAGTATCACAGGTCCAAATATAAATAGGAATTATAATCACAATGGATTATATCCAGAGATTCACTCACACCTGATTTAGAGGACTGGTTAATAAAATTAGGGAATATAATACTGGTAATACTTAGTTAAGATTTTGAAAATTTGAGTTGATATTATCATAGAGTGAAATCTTTAGGGCTTTTGCATTGGAGTGAATATATTTTTCATGTGCTCTGAATATGAATATTTAGGGGCAAGATGGTAGACTGAAATAGGCAGGATAATGATTCCCCAAAATGGCTATACCCTAATCCCCAGAGTTAGTGAATAAGTTACATGGGACTTTGCAAATAAAAGTATGGTTTTAATCTTAATAGAGAGATTTCTCTGGATTATCAGGTAAACTCTATATACCCACTTGGACTCTAATGAGGAAGAACCGAAATCAGATAATATGTGAATATAGAATAGACACCAGGAAACAAAGTAGGAGAGGAATTAGAATCACTTTTTCTCACTTTGAAGATGGAGAAGAAATTATGAGCCAAGAGATGTGAGTGGTCGCAAAAGCTAACCACAGTTCTCACACTGACAGCCAGCCAGAAAATAGGACCTCAGTCCTGTAAACACATGTCCTAGACTTCCGCAAAAAACTCGAACTGCAAGGAAACAGATTCTCTCCTAGAGCCTCCAGAAAAGGAATGCAGCTGGTCAACACCAAGATTTTAGACTTTCAAAAACTATATAAAGTTTCTGACCTACAGAAATGTGAGGCAATAAATCTGTGCTATTTTTAAATGGCTAAGTTTGCAGTAATTTGTAAATGGCAATAACAGAAAAATAATGCAAATATACACACACATACACACTCTGTGTATAGTATATATACTTATACATACACACATTCTTATATATAGAAAATGTTTCCAGAACATTTTTAGGAAATGTTTAATTAGTAGTATATAATGAATAGCATTTTTACTATATCTGTTGTGAAAATAACTAGACTCTGAGGGTAGTAACTTGTTTAGATAATAAAGGTAGGAACTTTATTAGAAACACAATATAAAGTAGCCTCATCAGATGAAAAGGATTGATCACATTTAGGGCTATAGGTAAACTATCATTAAATCTTCAACACTTAGCCTCATTTCATTTCTCTCCTGTCTGCCTTATGGATAATGTTACTCTAACATTTGAGCTTCTTACTTCCAAATTAACTAATAATATCCTTTTTTTGCTTTTTAGAAAGGAATATGAATGGGAAGAAAATTAAAAATGATGGTATATAGCAGAATAGTTTCTGAGACAATCATAAATAGCATAAGAACATGTATTAGTATGTAAACTGGTAACAGTTTCAAAAACAACACTTTTTTAATCATGTTAAATAATTGTCTTTTGTCTTTATAATTTATTTGAAGATATTGAAGCCCATTTGCACCAATTTACTAAACATGAAACCATGTGGTATTATTTCACTCAGAAATAAAGGTACAAGATTATAAACTGTGTCTTAATCTTACTGAACACTCTCCAATGTGACGTTTTTAGAGGGTTTTTTTTTTTTTTGTAACAGAGAATTGAAAGACAAAAGGTCAGTGGCAATGCATCACTAGTGTGAGAAAAATCTAGTAATAAAAAACTGCAATAAAGTAAGTGTAAGAAAGCCTGAGAGTGTGGTCATATAGTAATAAAAATATAATAAATGGGCTTGGGAAAGATAAGAGTTATCTACTTTAGTAAGCCAGAAATAGTCACAATTGACCAGAGAAGATAGCACTCTACATGGAGAATTAACCTCAAATTTAACAAACAAGTAGAGAACTGACAAAGTTTATACAATTGGAATAGAATTACAAAGTCTTTCTTCATTTTGTGTCAAAACAAGAATAATAATTGCCCTGGGATGTATTGCCTAAGAATATATATTTTTAAATCAAAAGTGACAGCTGAATACCAAACATTCAGATACAATCTAGTAAACACTTTATTTGAAAACACTTAATTTTGTTACAACACATTTATCTTTCCTAAAATAATCACTTGTAGAAACTTTTACTATATATGTGAATGATTAAAATATTTCTTTGATAAATTGTTTTGAAATAAACTGATTTTAAAAATAAATGTTTTATCCAGATTTGGCCAAACTTAAAATCTGATATACAGTTATTAAGCTTCCCAGTTTTAGTCATTCTGTCTTAAAAATAATATGAAAGTGTTGGCATACTTTTAAAAAAAGATTACCCTGTATCCTTTATCTCACAGGGTAGCTATGTTTTACCAATATTTTTCAAGGGATATTCTATAAAGCCTCTTGAGAAACCTGCATGCAGGTCAGGAAGCAACAGTTAGAACTGGACATGGATTAACAGACTGGTTCCAAATAGGGAAAGGAATACATCAAGGCTGTATATTGTTACCCTGCTTATTTAACTTCTATGCAGAGTACATTATGAGAAATGCTGGCGGGAGGAAGCACAAGCTGGAATCAAAATTGCCGGGATAAATATCAATCACCTCAGATATGCAGATGACACCACCCTTATGGCAGAAAGTGAAGAGGAACTAAAAAGCCTCTTGATGAAAGTGAAAGAGGAGAGTGAAAAAGTTGGCTTAAAGCTCAACATTCAGAAAACTAAGACCATGGTCTCTGGTCCCATCACTTCATGGCAGATAGATGGGGAAACGGTAGAAACGGTGGCTGACTTTATTTTTCTGGGCTCCAAAATCACTGCAGATGGTGATTGCAGCCATGAAACTAAAAGATGCTTGCTCCTTGGAAGGAAAGTTATGACCAAACTAGACAGAATGTTAAAAAGCAGAGACATTACTTTGCCAACAAAAGTCCATCTAGTCAAGGCTATTATTTTTCCAGTAGTCATGTATGGATGTGAGAGTTGGACTATAAAGAAATCTGAGCACCGAAGAATTGATGCTTCTGAACTGTGGTGTTGGAGAAGACCCTTGTGAGTTCCTTGGATTGCAAGTAGATCTAACCAGTCTATCCTAAAGGAGATCAGTCCTGGGTGTTCATTGGAAGGACTGATGTTGAAGCTGAAATTCCAATACTTTGGCCACCTCATGCAAAGAGCTGACTCATTTGAAAAGACCCTGATGCTGGGAGGGATTGGGGGCAGGAGGAGAAGGGGATGACAGAGGATGAGATGGTTGGATGGCATCGTTGACTCGATGGACCTGGGTTGGGTAGACTCCGGGAGTTGGTGAAAGACAGGGAAAGTCGGACACGACTGAGGGACTGAACTGAACTGCTTCTATAAAGCAAAAATAAAACTTTTCTTCCTGATAAAATTATTTCACCTGTTGATGAAATATACCTTCCATGCAGACTAAGAGAGGCACAATAGCATAAGAAAGTAAAAGAGAAACTGAGTTTATGTCAGTTTGCCAATTCATAGTATGGTGACATGGTGTGTATCATTTGAAAAGGCTACTCCACATACCCCAACAATGCAGATCCATAACCTCCTTCAAGAATTTGGTAAACAATTCACTTTCTCTTTATTTCCTCAACTCTCTTTAATCATTCTCCAGTCATTGCTACTGCTAAGTCACTTCAGTCGTGTTCGAATCTGTGCGACCCCACAGACGGCAGCCCACCAGGCTCCCCCATCCTTGGGGTTTTCCAGGCAAGAACACTGGAGTGGGTTGCCATTTCCTTCTCCAATGCAGGAAAGTGAAAAGTGAAAGTGAAGTCGCTTAGTCGTATCCGACTCTTAGCGACCCCATGGACTGCAGCCTACCAGGCTGCTCCATCCATGGGATTTTCCAGGCAAGAGTACTGGAGTGGGGTGCCATTGCCTTCTCCAATCACAATAGATATTAATTCATATTAATATCTGACATCACTTGAGTCATATTTCTTTTTTTTTTTTAATTTTAGGCTTATTTTCAGCTAACAAGAAGCTGAAAATCATAACTATATTTCAATGATTAAGACCTGTTTCCACATTCCCTACTTTTTTCCTGTTCAGGTTAGATGAATGCTTTCAGAATATTGTTGGAACTAACTAGCATTTCAGTATGTTACATTATCATCCCAAATCCTATGCAACACCAAAATTTTTAATCAGTCTATTAAATAATATTCTACTTAGTTAGATAATACTATCAGAAGGCATGTTCAACCTTTCAGGTTTTGGCAGAGTCACTGCAAGGATGTAATGCCCACTGTAATAAATACAGAAATGGAGGTCATAATCCCCAAATCTAACAAAGAACAAAATGTTTTTTTGTTTATTGCTACTGTAATATAGTTTCATAGAGTTCTCTGGGAGAAAAATACTTGCATTTCTAGTTTATGATGGCTTAAACTCAATTTTCTGAATGCCACAACTAGAACTAAACTTTACTCCAGTGTATATAATAGAAAAAAATAAGCAATATTTTGGTCTGTAGCCAACTAATGAAAGCTTCCATGAAATGAGATGCCTATCTGTGTCTTGTTTATGAAATTCTACACCCTAGTATATATTATAAAAATGACTATTTTTATATATTTATTCTAATCTTCATATTAGGCCATAATGATTTTTAAGTAGTTCAGTAATTAAGACTTTCTATTACCAAGTCTTTCAATTTGGAATTATCATATTGTGGTGTCAATTATAAAACATTATTAATGTAATAATTTATAGCTCAAAATAAATGCATTATTCACAGATGCTGCAAAAATTAAATTTGTAATATACCAAAACTGTGCTTTTTCATGTTTACCATGGTTTCTAAACCTCAGCCAGGCCAACCCACTTATCAACTGTTCCACATTTTTGAGAACAGGTTGACATACTGTTATGTAACTGTTGCTTTTATTTAATATATTTAAAGGATAGTCTTATATCCAAGTGTCAGACAAAGTAAAAAAGTACCAATTCATCTGTCTTTCAGAGAATGTAGAATTTTAACCAATTTGACATTTGCTGATCTATTTCCATTGTAGATTAGAAAATTCCACTAAATACAATAAAATATTCTGAGAAACAACATTCAAAGGGTTTATCAAAAAATGAGTTGTCAAATGACTACAGTGTCAGCATGGAATGATTTATATTTTCCATTTTATCTTTGAATGAAATTGAACAAATTTCTTGGAAGAAAAAATTGGTTTCATTATAGTTGTACATACTAATAATCATTGAGAATTCAGCCATTACATACCTTACAGGACACTTACTCATGGCAGTAAGGTGTCTATGTAACTTCAGGAACCAGATTGTCTAAAAGTAAGCTCATGGAATAGAGTCAACAAAATCTGGTTTGTGATTGTAGACAATAAAAATATATTCTAGGTCAGGAACTAAAATATTTCACAAAAGAATCCAAAGTTGAGCATTATTATAGAATTGCATAAAAAAATGGAACAAGCTTTTGGGGCCATTGATAGAATACTGGCAAATGTGTATTTCAAGAAATAGTACTGGTGTGTTGCTATTGTTCAGGACCAGTTTGACAAATGCATATACCAAAATATATGACAGAATCATATATTTAAATAAAGAAAAGGGAATAGATGTAATCACTGAAATCAGGCCTAGGTTCAAATTTCAAATCTGGTATATAAAGTTGTGAACTTGGGCAAGCTTTTTCTCTTTTATTAGTCTCAATTTTCTCTCCTTAAAAAAAAAAAAGATGAAAACCACCTCAAATTTGTAAAACTGAAAATAAATGCACTGTATATGGATTTATTTTGGTACTTGGAGGTATTGGTACTTGGTATTTGGTACTTAGGAGGTACTTGGCATGTCTGTAGATCTTCATGGATAACAAGATCTTCTATTATAAAAGGCACACAGTCAGGAATTTTACAATACTTTCTTTAACAACTGATTTTTTGAACTCTCTCACACCTCTGAGAAATTTCTCATTTCTTTTTCCATGACCCAATTCACATCAAGCAGTTGGTAAGTTTCACAGTATGCTTGCCAATGTTTATGGTCTGCTGGGAGTATATCCTTATAACTAAATGCCCAGGTTATTGAGGCAAAGAAAGTGAAAGTGTTAGTTGCTCAGTCATGTCTGACTCTTTGCAACCCCATGAACTGTAGCCAATCAGACTCCTCTGTCCATGAAATTCTCTAGGCAAGAATACTGGAATAGGTAGCTGTTCCCTTCTCCAGGAGATCTTGCAAACAGCAGTTTAAAGTCAAGATCTACTACTTGTTAGATGTGAGATTCTAGGACAATCATTAGGCATCTCTTTCTTAATTTCTGTAATAATCTAATAAAATCAAGCTGAAGATTACATAAGATAATGAATGCAAGATTATCAGTCAATGATATTCCAGAAAAAGTTATCACCCATAGTTAGTTATTGCAACCTACACTTTAGCACCATCCCCTGTGTGTATTTCTGCACTGTGGCCCAGCAGTTTGTAACTGGAGGCATTTTTCCCCCAGGAGGTACTTGGCATGTCTGTAGACCTTCATGAATGAGTATGGGTGGTAGAGATCTTGGAAGTGGCAGAACATCCTAAAAGTGCATGTGACAGCACACAAAGAATTGTCTGATCCAAAATGAAAATGGAAACACTTAGCAAAAATGAAAAAATGTAATAGCCCCAATATCCTTTAAAGTGTTTTCTTTTTTGATTCAAAATATTCTTTCTGTGTAACAATTTCTTTTCCAAGTTAATGCCATTGGAAATGTCCTCCTCTGCTAGTGGGAGGTCTGATTCAAATGCAATTTTATCAAAAAAATCTGCAAGAAGAAACCTTTCTATCATCAGTATGCTCAAAGTACTTGACACATTGATGGCAATTCTGCTTCAATATTACGTTTGTATTTATTTACATTACCTGTGTAAGTGATTTTTTGGTTATTAATTTGGAAAATCATTTAAGCCAAAGACATGTCATAATTATCTTTAAACATGTGCTTCTCATGTTTCATTTATTGTAAAGTATTGAATTACCTAGACATTCAAACATATATTTTAATTTATTCTGGAGAATTAAACTAATCATTTAAGGTATATGATGAGAAGAAGATGGAATTTGGGAGAATTATTTGAAAAACCTTAAGTACACAGTTTTATATAGATAATTTATTTCCACTATAAAATTGTGGGTTACTATAATTTCAGTATTGAGATGTTTTAGCTTTCTGTATACGTCTTGGCACAAATCTGAAATTGATGAGAATTTGATACTTGAAATAGCTTATTTGCTCAGCAAAATAATGGTTTTTTTCTGATTGAATTTCTAGAATGCCTCATATAGAATAATTTAATGTCCAAATAGCTTACTAGAAGATACACAAATATCACAATCAAATGAGGAAATACCGACTTGGTGATTATTGAATTTATTTTCACTAATATGGAACTGGAATATTCATCTAAAAATAACATTTATTTCTGAGCACTGAATCAATTCCTGGAAGCCTAAAATCATTTAGGAAATGCTATTCAGCATGTTTCCAAATATGTTTAAATATAGTTGAAAGCAGAAAACTAAAGTTAGATTTAAAAATAACCTGGGAGGAGGAGATCAAATGGTGATCAGGAAGACGTTGGGCTCACCTTTCCCTATGAACACATCAAAAATACATCTACACATAGAGCGATTCTCACTGCAAACAAGCTGTACACCAGCAGAAAGACCCTTACGCTGCAAAGTTATAAAGTATGATATACATAGAGTCAGGCAGGACGTGAAGACAAGCAATCAGTTCAGGACCTGTACCTCTAGGAGGGGACAGAAGAGAAGAGGAATTCTGTGGGTTCAAACATCTTCCCTGGGAGAGAGTGGTTTGCAGCCCATGCTGGGAACCCCAGCCCTGATGTCCAACACCAGAAAGAAGAACTTCCTTACCGGTATGAAAATCAGTGGAAATTATGAAAAACCTAGCCCCTGCTCATTAAGAACATGCACGTGCAGGCTTACTTCCAGGAACAAGTTAGAGGAAGCAGTTTGAGACTGCCCAAGGCTCTGGCTAGTTATTTTGCAACTGCACAGTCCCTCCAGCTTTAGTATTGCTTCCCCCTGGGGTGAAGGCTGCCATTGAGAGGAAACTTCGCAGTCAAGGGAGATGAACAAGGGTCGGGCCTGGCATTGCATCTGAAAAGGGTGGGGGCGGTGGCTGCTGGCACTTGCAGAGGTAATAGATTAGGGGCAATCTCACGCTCTCACTGGTGTGCCAGGACCATCCCAGCCAGTGCACCAGCTGACACCCACTATCCACTCCGCCCCTCTGGCTCTGGTACAGATGTCCATGAGGGTGAAGGCTGTCACTGCTGAGAATGGTGCATAATTGTGGGGGCTAGTTCAGTTCAGTTGCTCAATTGTGTCCGACTCTTTGTGACCCCATGAACTGCAGCATGCCAGGCCTCCCTGTCCATCAACAACTCCCAGAGTTCACTCAAACTCATGTCCATCAAGTTGGTGATGCCATCCAGCCATCTCACCCTCTGTCATCCCCTTCTCCTCNGGCACCTACTGACCTGGGAAGTTCCTCTTTTGGTATCCTATCATTTTGCCTTTTCATACTGTTCATGGGGTTCTCAAGGCAAGAATACTGAAGTGGTTTCCCATTCCCTTCTCCAGTGGACCACGTTCTGTCAGACCTCTCCGCCATGACCCGCCCATCTTGGATGGCCCCACACGGCATGGCTTAGTTTCATTGAGTGGGGGCTAACCCTGGGTTACTCCTAGTACTGCATCTGAACCGGGCAAGATGCATTACTGGTGCTCTCATTAGGCAGGAAGTGGTCTGGAATTCTGATTGGTGGGCTGGGACCACATCAGTGTGTGCCCCAGCAGGGCACTGACCCAGATACCCGTGCCCTAGCACCGATGCCCTCTGGAGTGAAAGTGCTAAGGCTGGAAGAAACAGAGGGCACACCACCAGCTCAGACCTAACCCTCAGGTCTTTTGCTCTGGCACATTGGGACCTGCTTTTTACCTCTATCAGGGCACTGCCAGCTAGTGAGCATGGAGACTCAGTCTCAGTTCACATCTGGTTCTGGCTCTTGTCCCTCTATCTCCAGCCCCACCACCCGACAAGGTAATAGCTGTCAGCAAATGCTGGGGGGGAGACGTGACCCAAGCTCATTTCAGATCTATTTCTTCCATCAAACTTTCCCATCAAATTGTGTCAATGGGCACAATTACACTGAACGTCTCTTCAAAAAAAAAGGGTTGGTAACTGTTTCACTGAATTTCAGAGAGACAGAGTAAGGTAAGCAAAATAAAGATTTTTTTCAACTAAAGAATAAAGGAAAAAAACTGAAAACATAAATAATTTGCCAGGTGAATAATTTAGAACATTAGTATAAGAATGCTAATTGAAATAAGATAAGAATGAAAGAATACAGTGAGAATTTTAACAAAGAACCAGAAAATACAAAAAAACCATCAGCTAGAGTGGATTAATATGATAACTAAATTGAAAAAACTTACCAGAAGGAATTAACAGAAGACCAGGTGATACAGAAGAATGCCCAAGCAATCGATAAGATAGTATAATTGAAATCAATCAATCAGAAGAGCAAAAAGAAAAGCAAATTTTAAAAATGAGAACATTTTAAGAAACTTGTGTGACAACATCAAATATACTAACATTCACATAATACGGGTCCTAGAAGGGAAAAAAGAAAACATAGGCAGGGCACCCTGCCATCAACCACAACAATATTATTTGGATCTGTTCCTAAGGCAAAAGAAACACAAGCAAAAATAAACTAAATGGGAGTTAATTAAACTTAAAAGCTTTTGCATAACAAAGGAAACCTTGAACAAAATGAAAAGATAACCGCGATGGGAGAAAACATCTGCAAGGGGTATGACTGATAAGTTGTTAATATCCAAAATATCTAAGCAGCTCTTACAACTCAATATTAAAAAGGCCAATAAAAATAAGCAAAAGACCTGGATAGACATTTTGCCAAAGAAGACACACAGATGGCTAACAGGCACATGAAAAGATGCTCACCATAGCTGAGCATCAGAGAAATGCAAACCAAAACCACAATGAACTGTCATCTCACATTTTTCAGAATGACTATCATTGAAAACACCACAAATAAGAAATGTTAAGGTACATGTGGTTAAAAGGGAACCCTCTTATGCTGTCGGTAGGAATGAAAATTGGTGCATTGGTATGGCCATTACGGAAACCAGTATGGAAATTCCTGACAAAACTAAAAATAGGACGACCTGGATGATTCATCAATTCCATACCTGTGTATGTAACCAAAGAAAACAAAAACAGTAATTGAAAAGATAAATGCACTCCAACATTCATAGCAGCATTACTCACATAGCCATATCTTAATTATTATTTGCAATAACCAAGGTATGGAGGCAACAGTGTCCATCAACATATGAATGGATTAAGATGATGTAGCATACACACACTCACATACATACATACAATGAAATATTACTAAGCCACAAAAATAATGAAGTTTTTCCATGGGTGGACCTGGAGGTTATTATGCATGGTAAAATAGCTCAGGTAAAGGAAGATAAATATTGTATGTAAACATTTACGTGTAAAATCTAAAAATAAAACAAATGAGTAAATATAACAAAAGAGAAACAGGTTCACAGATAAAGAGAACAAGATATTATAACAAGTTACAAATGGGAAGAGAAATGTGTTAAAGGCTAAGGGATTAAGAGGTATAAATTACCCTGTATAAAATAAATACATTAAAATATATATTGTACTGCACAGGGAATACAGCCAATATGTTAAAAGCTGTAAATGGAGTTTAATATTAATTATAAAAGTGTTGAATCATTATTTTGTAGACTTTAAACTAATTAATCTTATAAAACAGCTATATGTCAACAAAAATTATCTGAAAGAAAAGTATCAGTCTCAGAGAAGTGTCATATAACTTGTCTAGATCCATTTTGCAGAACTTACTGCCTTAGGTTGATAAAAAGTTTATTTCTTTATTCACTGGTGCAGAGTATAGATGAAAACCATAATAAAATGATTTCTTAGACCCATACTGTTCTTACCTAATGAATACAGGCATGAGAAAATAGCTGTAAATTTAGTTATTACTCCTGAAAGCGACTCAATCAGAAATATTTGCTTAAATACCCTCTTCTGTTTGCAATGTATTCTTATGAAGAGTATAGTTATTTTGAGCTTATTTTGTCACAGATTTCTCACTAATCTATAACTTATTTCTATTGATTTTTTATTGCATATACTTTAAATTTTCTTTTTCTTTTTCTTTTTTTTGCTTTTGAACTCTTTTTAAAAAATATTCCCAGTTCTTTAATATAAATTTATTTATTTTAATTGGAGGCTAATTACTTTACCATATTTTATTGGTTTTGCCATATATATATCAACATAAATCCACCATGGGTGTACACGTGTTCCCCATCCTGAACCCCTCCTCCCACCTCCTTCCCCATACCATCCCTCTGGGTCATCTGAGGGCATCAGCCCCAAGCATCCTGTATCATGCATTGAACCTGGACTGGCAATTCATTTCACATATGATATTTTACATGTTTCAATGCCATTCTCCCAAACCATCCCACCCTCTCCCTCTCCCACACAGTCCAAAAAGACTGTTCTATACATCAGTGTCTCTTTTGCTGTCTTGCATACAGGGTTATTGTTACCGTCTTTCTAAATTCCATATATACGCATTAGTATACTGTATTGGTGTTTTTCTTTCTGGTTTACTTCACTCTGTATAATCANGTCCAAAAAGACTGTTCTATACATCAGTGTCTCTTTTGCTGTCTTGCATACAGGGTTATTGTTACCGTCTTTCTAAATTCCATATATACGCATTAGTATACTGTATTGGTGTTTTTCTTTCTGGTTTACTTCACTCTGTATAATCAGCTGCAGTTTCATCTACCTCATTAGAACTGATTCAAATGTATTCTTTTTAATGGCTGAGTAATACTCCATTGTGTATATGTACCACAGCTTTCTTATCCATTCATCTGCTGATGGACATCTAAGTTGTTTCTATGTCCTGGCTTTTATAAACAGTGCTGCAATGAACATTGGGGTACACGGGTCTCTTTTACTTCTGGTCTCCTCAGTGTGTATGCCCAGCAGTGGGATTGCTGGGTCAAACTATCCTTCATACTCCATGCAGTCTACAGTCACATTGCTTTATTGTGATTTCCTTAGAAATCATAAAGTCTTTTTTCCATCCTTCAATCTACTCCTAGAACCTTTAAACTTTTTAAGCATGATTTTTTGTGATGTATATCAATTAATACTCTTTTATCTGTCATCTTAGATTTAAGCATATGGAAAATAGTTAACCAATAAAATTTATGAAAACAAATGTAAAATATCATGTAAAATGTTATCCATTATTATATAATTCATGTAATTGGTTGTATTATGACTATAGACATAATTGCTGGCAAAATCATCATATAAAAACATCTATACTTAAGGAGAGACCTGAGGGAAAAACTGTATCATGATACATTGACCTGGAAATGGATTATTTCCATGGCACATGGAAGGTTAAACAAATATTAAATCCTATTCCTACATTTTCATGGTTTTACCATGGTTATTACCTATTAAATTTTAATAAAAAATTGAAGCCTCCCAGACTGACAAATACCACCTTGAATATCCTGTCAATGTATGTCCTAAAATACACACTTCTATAAAATATATACAAAAGCAAGGCAGAAAGTTAAAAACAAATATATTGTGATATTGTGAATTATAAGTACCAAGAGTTTAAACTACAACAGCAAATGCAAATAAAAAAAATTGAGGTTTTTTTCAGAATACAGAGGGGACCAATGTTTTTGATAGGAAATATAAAAGTTCCCTGGTGATTCAGCTGTAAAGAATCTGCCTGCAATGCAGATCTTGGTTCAATTTCTGGGTCAGGAAGATCCCCTGAAAAAGGGCATGGCTACCAACTCCAGTATTCTTGCCTGGAGAATCCCATGGACAGAGGAGCCTGGCAGGAGACCCTCAGCCATAGGGTCACACAGAGTTGGGCACAACTGAAGTGACTAAGCAGCAGCAGCAATAAAAGTATAGGTCAAAATGTCATTAAACAGTGAAAACAGTGCTCAGTAACTTTTGTATCTTTACTGCACAATGCAGAGTGTATCAGTGATCCAACTTTGAGCTACAATATGGGACTGCTAGATTTCAAACCTTCCTGCAGGTCTGCAGAATGATGGGCAGAAACATTAGAGTTTCTTTAGAAGACAAAAACTTTCTTCAGTCAAGAAAAATGGCAAAAGATTCTGGTTTAAATTGAGGTGAACAGTCTAAGTAAAACAAATGTAATATGTTGAAATTTTTGTACAAAGTATTCAAACACAGAGTTACTTCCATATATGTAAAGTGAAGTGAAGTCGCTCAGTTATATCCTACTCTTTGCGACCCCATAGACTGTAGCCTACCAGGCTCCTCCGCCCACGGGATTTTTCCAGGCAAGAGTATGGAGTGGGTTGCCATTTCCTTCTCCAGAGGATCTTCCTGACCCAGGGATCGAACCCGGGCCTCCTGCATTGTAGGCAGACGCTTTACCATCTGAAACCACCAGGGAAGCCTCCTCCATATATGTAAATATATGTTTAAATATGGAATACGTATTTTTCCATGTATATGTATGTGTGTGTGTGTGTGTGTGTGTGT
>SJYV01011209.1:572078-587693 GCA_006410875.1 Neotragus pygmaeus | reverse complement strand
TTCCTACATTTTCATGGTTTTACCATGGTTATTACCTATTAAATTTTAATAAAAAATTGAAGCCTCCCAGACTGACAAATACCACCTTGAATATCCTGTCAATGTATGTCCTAAAATACACACTTCTATAAAATATATACAAAAGCAAGGCAGAAAGTTAAAAACAAATATATTGTGATATTGTGAATTATAAGTACCAAGAGTTTAAACTACAACAGCAAATGCAAATAAAAAAAATTGAGGTTTTTTTCAGAATACAGAGGGGACCAATGTTTTTGATAGGAAATATAAAAGTTCCCTGGTGATTCAGCTGTAAAGAATCTGCCTGCAATGCAGATCTTGGTTCAATTTCTGGGTCAGGAAGATCCCCTGAAAAAGGGCATGGCTACCAACTCCAGTATTCTTGCCTGGAGAATCCCATGGACAGAGGAGCCTGGCAGGAGACCCTCAGCCATAGGGTCACACAGAGTTGGGCACAACTGAAGTGACTAAGCAGCAGCAGCAATAAAAGTATAGGTCAAAATGTCATTAAACAGTGAAAACAGTGCTCAGTAACTTTTGTATCTTTACTGCACAATGCAGAGTGTATCAGTGATCCAACTTTGAGCTACAATATGGGACTGCTAGATTTCAAACCTTCCTGCAGGTCTGCAGAATGATGGGCAGAAACATTAGAGTTTCTTTAGAAGACAAAAACTTTCTTCAGTCAAGAAAAATGGCAAAAGATTCTGGTTTAAATTGAGGTGAACAGTCTAAGTAAAACAAATGTAATATGTTGAAATTTTTGTACAAAGTATTCAAACACAGAGTTACTTCCATATATGTAAAGTGAAGTGAAGTCGCTCAGTTATATCCTACTCTTTGCGACCCCATAGACTGTAGCCTACCAGGCTCCTCCGCCCACGGGATTTTTCCAGGCAAGAGTATGGAGTGGGTTGCCATTTCCTTCTCCAGAGGATCTTCCTGACCCAGGGATCGAACCCGGGCCTCCTGCATTGTAGGCAGACGCTTTACCATCTGAAACCACCAGGGAAGCCTCCTCCATATATGTAAATATATGTTTAAATATGGAATACGTATTTTTCCATGTATATGTATGTGTGTGTGTGTGTGTGTGTGTGTATGCATGTGTGTGTGTGTGTGTGTGTGTGTGTATCTCCCTTGGACTGCAAGGAGATCCAACCAGTCCATCCTAAAGGAGATCAGTACTGAATATTCTTTAAAAGGACTGATGTTGAAGCTGAAACTCCGATACTTTGGCCACCTGATGTGAAGAGCGGACTCATTTGAAAAGACCCTGATGCTGGGAAAGATTGAGGGCAGGAGGAGAAGGGGACAACAGAGGATGAGATAGTTGGATGGCATCACTGACTCAGTGCACATGGGTTTGGGTGAACTCCGGGAATTGGTGATGGACACGTAGGCCTGGTGTGCTGCGGTTCATAGAGTTGCAAAGAGTCGGACACAACTAAGCGACTAAACTGAACTGAACATATACACGTGTATACGTATATACATTTACTACATACATAAAGCATATGAAACAGTCTATTAAAACTCAACAGATATAGACTATCTGAAATTCTGTGTAGAAGAGTTAATTTAATTACCCTAGGCCTAAAAATTCCTTCCCTTTGATCACCTTCCCCAACACAGGCATACTTATAAATACACAGAGAAGAAGATTCATCATTAAAGTAACAAACAAACAAGCAAAAATGTGCTCTCCCAGAAAGAACATCCAACTGGCCTACAAAAGAAAAAAATAAAACTGATATTATGAAATATATCCTCATTAAATTGGGGAGTAACAGTGCGTTTTATTAAAATATTGTGTATTTATGGTGTTTTGACATTAAAAAAAAAAAAATTTCTGGCTTTGGGAGCGTCTGCTCTCCTAGAGGCAAAGGCCCCCAGGAATATGCCTTTGATAAGCAACCTAACCAATGCAGAGCCACACTTCCTCAGTCTAGCCCATGCACCCCAAGTGCTAATATTTTTCTGCCTTAATCATTCCAGGTCCAGTGACCAGGCAGCCATGGCTTAGTGCCTGCCAAAGTCCTACCAGAATCATTCAAACTAGCCTATCATAAACTGTTAACCCTGCCCTTTTTGGCCTTTCCCTTGAAAACTCCAATGACAGCTCTGGCCTAATACTATCCCCTCTCTCTGTCTTCTGCCTCCTGACCACCCTGAGGCTTTTCATGTGGCCTGAAAGTTGCATGGCATGTGGTACCTCCTGTCTTGAGGACCTGTCTTGAGGAACAAGGTTCCTGAGCCATTCTGTCTCATCCTGTGGCTGCATCTGAATGACTATCTCAAAATATAAAACAATATAGATACAGAGAAAATTTCAAAGGTGACCTCAAGAAAGAGAAAGAATTATTGTCTTTCTATCCATTGAAAGAAGAGAGAAAGAGAAAAGTTTGGCACAGAAGATGCCAAGTTACTGTTAAATGAATCTGAAGAATATCAATCGCATTATCATTTGGCCTAGAATAGCACAGAAAGCCAAATTCAGTAAATATCTGTCATACACGAATAAATTCAGCTTGAAAGTAGTATGTTGAAGAGATTCTGATTTATATTAAAAAAACTAGAACATTTTATTAGCATTACACAGAGCAGTAAATATATCATGAAGAAAATTTTGATAAGTTTGCTGGTCCAGAAAAAAAAAAATAGGGCAAAATGTTTTTGAAGTACTAAGGGGAAAATGCTGTATTTGAAAATATAAAGGTGCCTATTTCAAATGAATGGGAAGAGTAGGCTGGTAAATGAATGCTTTGGTGACAGTCAGGTGTGTAATTTAAAATAAGCATCTCTATAAAACTCAAATAATTAACAGATTACTGATATCACACACAGAGATAAATCTATAAAAATATTGGAATAATGTAGAGAATTCCTTTATGGTTAGAGACCCCTACCCCCAAAACATACATAATATATGTAGATAATTTACATATTATTGAAATTTTTAGAATATGTATTTGCATTAGAATTTATTTTGGTTTAATACTATTATAAGAGCCATAGTAATAATTTATATACTTTTCAATATTTTCAATATTATCATAATAAAAATAATTCTGTTAAACCCACGGCTTTTTAAAATATATTATTCATGGATAGCTGATTGACAATGATGTGTTAGTTTCAGGTGTACAGTAAAGTGACTCTGTTTTATGTACAAATGCACCTCTTCTTTTTTATATTCTTTCCCATATAGCTCATTACAGAGTATGGGGCAGAGTTCCCTCTGCTATATAGCAGGTTCTTATTAGTTGTCTATTATACATGTATATATGTCAATTGCAATTTTCTAGTTTAATCCTTCCCTCCCTTTACTCCTTAGTAACCATAATTTTATTTTCTACATCTGTAACTTTATTTCTGCATTGCAAATACAGATGAACCTGAATAATGTCAACTGAGTTATCACTTGACCTAGAATAGCACAGATATTCCAAATTCAGTACTCCAAACTCTGTCATGCTAGTCAGTAATACATTGATTGATCTTAAAGGTAAGTGTGATGAAGAGATTCAGATCTATACAAATAAAACTGAATATTTTACTAGCCATAAACAGAGTAGTAAATATATGATGAAGAAAATTTTGGTAAATTTGCTGGTCCAGAAATAAAGGTATGTTAAAAAGGATATTTAAAATCTTAGTACAAAACAGCACTCTCCAACAGAATTGGAATACTAGCCACATATGTAATTTAAAATTTTATAGTAGCCATAAAAATATAAACAACAAAAAAAGTGGAAATCTTGTTTGTATTTTACACTTACAGCACTTTTCAAATCAAATGCTACATTTTCTTTGGAAATAATTGACTATAAAGAGTTTTCTAATAACTCTCAGTTTCAAAATTCAGAAGAAAAATCAGTGCTTCAGTCATAGTCACTTGGAATTGTTGATGAAAAGAGACATAACCCAGTGATCTGTAAAGAAGGAAGACTGCAGTGCTATGTGGGGGAGGGCGAGGGGGGGAAACCTACAGTGAGATTTTGGAGCACATATGAGATGTTATCTCAGAATTCATGGCACTAATTTGGGATACATTAGGATGGTCTCCAAGGAGAAGACTGAAAATGCCTTGGAATCAGGGCTTCTACAAAGTATTCTTTTAATGTCACTTTGTATTCAAAGTGGTGTAGTGTAAATGATACAAATGTTAAAGCAATATTTTTTTTTCAGTGAGAACTAGTAGAAATTGTGGGGGTGTCTAAACCAGGAATATAATTCATGCACATTCATCTGATCTTTCAAATAAATGCTAACATTAATAGTCCTGTAATGAGCTTACCATCTGTTTTTCTGAAAAAAATTATTATTATGAATATGCTACACTTACAAAATGTAGTAAAGATTGGAAGGATGATGTTGTTTAATAGTAGAGCAGTTTACAAGTATAAATCTATCTAAAGTATAGTAAAGGGAAAGATTAAACTATGAAGATATAACTTCATAGTGCTTATATTCCAATGACAGGAATTCAGGAAAATTGGCATTAAGCTCAAAAATATTATGGTCAAAAGACTGAGCTAACATCCCCTATTTATAAAGGAGAGCCTAATCTCCTATGCCCATGTGCAACTTGAACCCATCTAAGGTATAGCTTTTGTTAGAATCTTCTTTATTCTCTATGGCACCAGCTGATAGTCATTAAGACAACATTGAGAACAAAAGTATTCTGAAGTATTGTTAAACTGTGGATACTGCTCCAGGAGCGCCCTACTTAGTCTGCCTCAGCATAGCATGTGCAGTTCCACTTCTGACTTCAGCATCTGGGACTTTGCCTCAGGGTTCTCTCTTGGCCCACAGGGCAGATTTAATGTCTGGGAACTGATGTTATGAGGATAGACTCATAGAGTTCCACAGAGAGACTAGTCTACAGGTGCCCACAGTGGATACATGTCCATTTATACATCCTATGTTGGCTTCCTGAAATTTTTTCTCACTATGTCCCAATCCACTACCAGCATTTCCCAACAAACAACTTGTATTCAAATCTTTGTCTCAAAGTACAAACTAAGGCAAAGAAATGTTCAGAGATCTGGAAAACTCAGACATGGACTTTATTTCTCTGGTCAATGAAAGGACTTTATTTCTCTGGTCAATGAAATATCTTTTATAAAATCCTAAAGGATAAGGATCAGTAACAAAGCTAAAACTAGGCACTTAAAAGCATAATTAGTTAAGCAAAACTTTTTGTTTTTGTTTTTTTAAAAAGATATCAGTTATTGTTCTCATTCAGTTATCCACATAAATCGAAGTCCTTAGTAACTTTATGTATTAGTTGATCAAGTGATAATGAGATCCAGTATTCTACAAATGGTATTCAGATAATTTAAATAAACAGAAAAATCACACTTATTCTATATTACATCAGGGAACCTTTTATCTTGTATGTTTACTCTTTAGTTCTTCTAGGTCTTTGTTAATTGATTCTTGCATTTTCTCCATTTTGTTTTCAGAGCTTTTGATCATCTTTACTATCATTATTCTGAATTCTTTTCAGGCATTTTGACTATTTCCTCTTCACTGATCTGAATTTCTGTGTTTTCAGTTTGTTCCTTCTTTTGTGTAATATTTCTCTGTTTTTCCATTATTTTGTTTGAGGTCTCCTTTTCCCAGGCTTCAAGGTTGAATTCTTTCTTCCTTTTGGTCTCTGTCTTCCTAAAGTTGGTCCAGTTGTTTGTGTGAGCTTCCTATAGGGTGAGATTTGTGCTGAGTTTTTGTTTGCTTGTTTGTTTTTCCTCTGATGGGCAAGGCTGAGTGAGATGGTAATCCTGTCTGCTGATGATAGGGTTTGTAGTTTTGTTTTGTTGTTTAGATGAAGCATCCTGCACAGGGTGCTACTGGTGGTTGGGTGATACCCGGTCTTGTATTCAAGTGGTTTCTTTTGCCTGAGTTCTCACTATTTGATTTCTCCTAGGGTTAGTTCTTGGAGAAGGCAATGGCACCCCACTCCAGTACTCTTGCCTGGAGAATCCCATGGATGGAGGAGCCTGGTAGGCTGCAGTCCATGGGGTTGCGAAGAGTTGGACACGACTGAGCAACTTCACTTTCACTTTTCACTTTCCTGCATTGGAGAAGGAAATGGCAACCCACTCCAGTGTTCTTGCTTGGAGAATCCCAGGGACAAAGGAGCCTGGTGGGCTGCCATCCATGGGTCGCACAGAATCCGACACGAGTCGCACAGAATCCGACACCACTAAAGCGACTTAGCAGCAGCAGCAGCAGCAGCAGCAGCAGCAGGGTTAGTTCTCTGGTAGTCTAGGGTCTTGGTGTCAGTGCTCCCACTCCAAAGACTCAGGGCTTGATCTCTTCAACTTATTTGATCAGAATCAGCAAAATGGATCTCAGGTGGTGGTTTTTCACGTACATTTTGAAACTTTTGTTCTTTTTCTTTTCCTTTGTGCTTTGTCTAGTTTAACTTACTCATAGAGTACTGCAGGCAAAGGCCTTGGAACCAGCTCTTCAGATCAAAGTTTCTTGTGTGCAACGGCTGTGCAGACACCTCAACTTGTTGGGGCTAAGTCCAGGGAACATTTTAAAGTCAATAAATCTAATTATCTTCCGTAGAACTGAAACTACTATGACCTGTACAAGACCAAAATAATAAATTACTTAAAGTATTAAATTGTATATATTATTCTTTTTTTTCCTTTTCTCAAAAAAATATGATGGAATCATAACATCACCCCTCCCCAAGCATTAGGGATATCTCAATTAAAAAAAAAAAAAAAAAAACCAAATCACTGCCTTTGGGAAATTTACATCCTAACAAAGGAAAGTGGTAAGTTCCAAGTAAAGTACTGTGTATATACTATTTGGTAGGTAGGATTAAGATTTATGGGATCCACTGGCTTTTGGAGACAGCAATACCTATCTTGCTCAGTATTGTTAAATGGTAAATTATATACTGTGCATTTGAATATATCGTAAGGGAGCAATTATAATATCAGGGAGGTGAATTGAGAAGCTGCTCAGCCATTCCCATTCAACAAATATTTACTAAGTATCCACTATTTTTCTAATTTATAATAAAGGGAATGACAAACATCCCCATCTTATTTAATTTACTGTCTAAAACTGAGTGACACAGACACAAAAATTATGTGAGTAATAAAAAGTTATAAAGTGACAAGTGCTTTGGGAAAAGTTGAGGTAAGTCTGAAGGATTACATATATGAATGATAGACTCAAATGGCCCACCAATTTTCTAATTAATAAAATACATACACATATACAAATAACACAAGACATAAGGATCACGAAATTTCATAATGCACCCCAAAGATAGAAAACATGAAAGCTTCTAGAGAAAAAATAATTTTACTTTCTATGGTTAAGTATCAGAAGTATCTGACATTATAACTAAGATATCTTAAAATAATTTAAGATTTTGAGTAAAAAAGAATTGAATACGATCTATACTAAGTCAAACTACAAATAAAGCATTTGGATAGATGTTTGGTCTTAATTTCCCAAGGAAACAAATTTTACATTCCCTTGTTCTTAGGAAATTGAAAGATTGATTAGACTTGCTCTACCAAAATGAAAAGTCAATATAAAGGATTATAGGAGACAAGGAATCTAACTCCAGTGAGAGGAAAAGAAAATTTCTAGAACAATGACAGCTAAGCTGTAGACCCAGAGACAAACCAGATTTAACAAAAGATAAAAAGGTCCTAGGAGAAATGGTTCCACAGGGGAGAAATTAAATAGATTCGATCATGTGTTTTATATAACTTTTCACCAACATCATACATTGGCATTATCTATAATACATTCTTCACACATTCATTAACACCAACACAATTAAGAAATCTGAAAAACTGGAAAGAATATATGCCTATTTTCTACAAATTTTACATTAAATCATATATTTTAGGGTGTCTATCAAATATTTTTTTTAATTCAGAAAAATAAAACTGGCTCAAAGCAGAAATTGAGATTTCAATTCAACTGTGTTTGTATTCACAATGCGTGAATACACATATTGTGTATTCTCAATTCAAATGTGTGTCATACACACACATGTATGTAAGACTGTGTGCATATATACAGTTAGCCCATTAAAGGAGGATGATTTCTTAATGAATCTTTTCAAAAAACCATATTGCTAGATTAAAAAAAAGAAAAGAGAAAAGGAAAGATACTCATTTGAATGCAGAGTTCCAAAGAATAGCAAGGAGAGATAAGAAAGCCTTCCTCAGTGATCAATGCAATGAAATAGAGGGAAACAATAGAATGAGAAAGACTAGAGATCTCTTCAAGAAAATTAGAGCTATCAAAGGAAAATTTCATGCAAAGATGGGCTCGATAAAGGACAGAAGTGGTAGGAACCTAACAGAACCAGAAGATATTAAGAGGTGGCAAAAACAAACAGAAGAACTATACAAAAAGTTCCTCATGACCCAGATAATCATGATGATGTGATCACTCACACTCACCTAGAGCTGGACATCCTGGAATGTGAAGTCAGGTGGGTCTTAGGAAGCATTACTATGAACAAAGCTAGTGGAGGTGATGGAATTCCAGTTGAGCTATTTCAAATCCTGAAAGATGATGCTGTGAAAGTGCTGCACTCAATANGGCGGCGGTCCTGCACCCCCGCGGGCGCGGGGACCCTGGCGAAGGTCACGGAGCGGGCGGGCCTGGGGCACGGGCGCGAAGGGGAGCCTGCCCGGGCGTGCCCTGGCTCTCAGGTTTGGGGGGCCGTCCCTCCGGGCCTGGCTGCGCTCCTGCCCCCGAGCTGGCTCCTCCTGCCCCCGGCGGCCTCCGGCCACCTGGTCCCAGGCGGGTGGAGACGCGTCCAGGCCCCGAAGCGGCCCCGGGCCCCATAAACGTCTGTTGTCGAGCTGGACTGAGCCAGGCAAGGACCGCCAGCCCAGACGCCGGGTCCCTTGTCCTCCGGGAAGGATGCAGGATCACCAGTGGGGTTTCCTCGTCCTGACCCTGCAGGCTCAGAGCTGAGGTGGTTGCTCAGTCGCTCAGCCCCGGCCGGCTCTTTGTGACCCCGTGGACTCCAGCACACCGACCACCATCTCCCGCAGTTGAGCTGAGCGCAGGTGTCCAAATGTGCTATCCGATGTCCAAATGTGTCCAAATGCGCTTCAGCTATCCGATGACTGTGGAGTTGATGGCTTACGAAAGCGAACAGAACACCTTCCTTGGTTACATTTCAGGCAGGGGACTAAATAAGCAAAATAAAGTAGGAAGTTAGAAGATAAAAGTGGTTAGTTGAAGAAACAGTTGTTCAGTCTCTGAGTCCTATCTGACTCTTTCTGACCTCATGGACTGCAGCATGCCAGGCCTCCTGTCCATCATCAACTCTCGGAGTTTACTCAAACTGATGTCCATCGCGTTGGTGATGCCATCCAGCCGTCTCATCCTCTGTCACGGAGGANGAGTCCTATCTGACTCTTTCTGACCTCATGGACTGCAGCATGCCAGGCCTCCTGTCCATCATCAACTCTCGGAGTTTACTCAAACTGATGTCCATCGCGTTGGTGATGCCATCCAGCCGTCTCATCCTCTGTCACGGAGGATGTCCCCTTCTCCTCCTGCCCCCAATCCCTCTCAGCATCAGAGTCTTTTCCAATGAGTCAACTCTTCACATGAGGTGGCCAAAGTCCCTCCAATGAACACCCAGGACTGATTTCCTTTAGGATGGACTGGTTGGATCTTCTTGCAGTCCAAAGGACTCTCAAGAGTCTCCTCCAACACACAGCTCAAAAGCATCAATTCTTCGGCGCTCAGCTTTCTTTATGGTCCAACTCTCACATCCATACATGACCACTGGAGAAACCATGGCCTTGACCTTGACTAGACGGACCTTTGTTGGCAAAGTAATGAAGAAACAGAGCACAGTCCAGTGAGAATAAAGACCTGAGCAGGTGGTGGGTGTTGTGCTTTTAAACAGGGTGGTGGCTCTGATGAAGTGGCATTGGGCCAAGGTCTGAAGCAGGCGAGAAGAGCATCTTGGGGAGAAGTGTCTGAGCAGAGGCCTGGGGCTGTTTAATGGGTTGGGGGTTGGAGAACTCAGAGATGGGAGCTGGAGTGGCAGCTCACGTTGGGCCTCCGGACCACTATGGAGACTTTGGCTCTTCCTCTGGTGAAATGGGGCCTCCATGCAGGACTTTTAACAAAAGAGTGGCAACCCACTCCAGTATTCTTGCCTAGAGAATCCCGTGGACAGAGGAGCCTGGTGGGCTGCTGTCCATGGGGTCGCACAGAGTCAGACACGACTGAAGCAACTTAGCATGCATGCATGCACTGGAGAAGGAAATGGCGACCCACGCCAGTACTCTTGCCTGGAGAACCCCAGGGATGGAGGAGCCTGGTGGGCTGCCGTCTGTGGGGTCGCAGAGTCAGACACAACTGAAGCGGCGGCAGCAGTCACGACATGACCTGGATTTTAGGGGCATCCCCGTGGCCACAGGACTGGGACACAGTAGTCTGGGCGGGAGACGGCGCTGTGTGGGCCAGNGCACTTATCACATATGGTGACTGTAGCTTTTACAGTTTTATGCTAGGAAAACTAGTACAAATTTATGGTTCCTTCTTCATAATTTCACAGAAATCAGATCTGTTCTTACAGATTTTTAGCAACCTCAGCATATTTTTTTTCTTTCCTTATTAACTTCAGAACTTTCACTTTTTCACTTAAAGGAAGTTTTATCCAAGCTCTACAGCTTCCTTTTGGCATATTCAAATCATCTGCATCACTACCCTTGCATATGGAGATAATTAAGTAAAATAAGGGTTACTTGCACACAAACACTGCCATATCATGACAGCCAATCAGATAAATGTAATGGTTACTCAGTGACTAATAGGTGGGGCATACTGGACCAAAGAAATATTCACATTCTTGGGGGAACAGTGTGGAATAGCAAAGTTTTCATCGTGCTTATCAGAACAGTGCACAATTTAAAATTGATAAATTGTTTATATCTGGAATTTTACATTTAAAATTTCAGACCACAGTTGACCACTGGTAACCGAAACCATGGAAAGTGAAACTGTGGATAAGTAGAGATTACTTTATCTGTTCGAAATTATTAAGGGGTCTGTGGTAACAGTTCATCATTTAAAAGATATTCCACTATAGTTTGAGTAAGCATAGTCTACTAATTTGAGATATAAAAATAGGTGAAGAAAGAAGGCATCCCCCACACAGAGAATCAGTTCAGTTCAGTTCAGTTCAGGCACTCAGTCGTGTCCGACTCTTTGTGACAACTATAACAAAAATATTCCAAAGTTAATATTCATAATTGGTAGTATCTCATCAGTTTATCAGTTCCTTTCAGTCCAATTCAGTTCAGTCGCTCAGTCATGTCCGACTGTTTGTGACCCCATGAATCGCAGCACACCAGGCTTCCCTGTCCATCACCAACTCCCGGAGTTCACTCAGTTCCTTTAGTCTTGTGAAATTAATATTGTTTGCAGTCTGCTTTCATGATATTATTCATTTCTAAACTAACAAGAATCCTGGAAATTCTGAGGCTATACTGTGGTATAGTCTGAGAGTTAAGTTTCGTCACTTTGAACTCCAATGTCTGTACCCAAGAGTTTATTTCTTCAGTTATCAATAGTTAAGGATAAATAATATAATCCGTCTGAGACTGTATTTCTTTAAGACTTAATTTCTAACCTACAGCTTTTAGCAGAACCTACAAGTATTCACGGTGGGGAAAAAAAAACCATTAATGATAAGACTTAATGACTCTAATTAACTCATTATAGTAATTAACAGTATCAGATGATGAAATGTAAAATAATCTTTTGGGATTTAATTCAGGAGGATTTGATCAATATTTATCTTGAGGAAAAGAACATATTAAGATAGCAAGGACATCACCACCTCTCCAGGGACTGTCAATCTTTCCTGCAAGAAATTTATATTAATGATATTTTACCTGGATTAATTAGCCTAGGGAAAGCTGAGGTTCTTTTTTGATTTGACATCTCTTTCCATACGTATTTTGGCAATAATCTTGATTTTATGTGTGAGTAAGGAAACTATCAAATAAGTTGAGCTGTATATTTAAATACACAATCATAGAGATAAAATACAAGCAGAAATAGACCATGGGCACTGAAAATGGGACTTGAGAGATGATGAGTGATAACCAAAATGATAGTTGATTTCAATTTAAGATTTGTAGTAAAATATAACTGTCTTTGTTGTTTTGTTTTTAGCTGTTAAGTTAGTCTGACTCTTTGTGACCCCATGGACTGTAGCCCACCAGGCTACCCTGTCCATGGTATTTCCCAGGTAAGAATAGTGGAGTGAGTTGCCATTTCCTTCTCCAGGGGATCTTCCCAACCCAGGAATTAAACACACATTTGACCATGTTGATTGTTACTGTTTTTTAAATGTAATAACCTTAAAAATGAATAAATGATTGCACACTTTTTGAAAGCTCTAATTTATGAAAGAATAGACACATGTGAAGCTGAAGAGATGGTGTCAAAAGTTATTTTTTTAATTTCAAGATGGAAGATATTGTATCATGATTTTGTGAAGATAAAAATACCATTGCGTTACTCACTAGAGTTTCTGCACACAGTATTAAAAATAAACTAGATGACAAAGCGGGTGGGGGAAAGATCTTTTAGAAGGGCAAAGTTTTCAGTCCATGGAAGACGAAAAGATTCAGTGTACAAGTTGTATTGCACACAGGAGCTGGTATATAGTATTTGCCATACATAATTCAGAGAAATACAATTGTAACATGCTAAAAAGTAATTTGATATAACTGAACATCCTTTCCAGAATAAAATTTTTAAAAGGTAACCAAGTAACATACTAGAGATAGTACGTATAAGAAATAGGAATGGTGGTTTCAATTATATTTACATACTTCCTTATCTATATTTATCTAATCATGTAACCTAGGAAGGCCCTAATGATGCAATTTGACATGCGGCATTATAAAATTGGGCACTGTCACTTCCAGACAAACAGTTGCTTCTATGATACTCTGTACATCATTGTGGNTAAAATTTTTAAAAGGTAACCAAGTAACATACTAGAGATAGTACGTATAAGAAATAGGAATGGTGGTTTCAATTATATTTACATACTTCCTTATCTATATTTATCTAATCATGTAACCTAGGAAGGCCCTAATGATGCAATTTGACATGCGGCATTATAAAATTGGGCACTGTCACTTCCAGACAAACAGTTGCTTCTATGATACTCTGTACATCATTGTGGGTGAGAGGGTGATTGTTTTTCAACACAGAGCCACCGCTCAGTTATGTCGCAAGTTCAACATCATACTGGCCAGTGAGAACTAAGTCCTCTCTATCTTGTATAGAATTGAGTGTTTTAGTCTATCTGCAGGCAATAAGTGTGATTTAATTTTTAACAGTTATTTTACTTCTCTCCTTGGAAACCTAGACTGGCTCATTGCCTCGCACAGTTCCATCCAGGCCTTTTGCCAGTCCTTGTGCTGAGTGAGTCCTCAGCTCTGCGCACTGGTTAATCATTTGAAAGCAATTCTGGGGACTTTACTATTTTGATTCAGTATTCACTATAAATGAATAGGGGCAAATAATGGGAGAATGTGGGTGAAAAAGACAAGTTAATCAGTGAAATGATGGACATCTTAGTAAATGGCACTGGGTCACATTGTTAACAACGTATATGAAAAGAATTAGGTTATTTCTAGCATAAGCTAAATTTTAAAGTTTAGATATACTGAGGAGTGGAATATAAAATTAAAACAGTAAGAAAACACAGGTGAATATTTATGAATAGTTATTGGTGTATATCATAGGATATACTTTCCTAAGCATAAAGTCAGGGAAATTATTAATGAAACTATTGATAGATTTGATGGCACAAATACACTGTAAATTTTAATGTCAATTTTAATGATGAATAAAGGAAAAAATTCAATAAAAATAGCTTAAATGTTAATGTACTAAATTTATACACATTTCTAGCAAACTTATATGAAAAACTGGGGCAGTCAATTGATATTTTATAAAGAATAAAGAATGAAAACTCCAGGTAGAGAAAAGAATACACATGGTTATAACCTTTAGTCCATTAACAAGAATGAAGTATGAAACTAAACATTGTTTTATTCCCTTTCAAGAAAACAATATTTTCTAAGAAAAAAAAGTCCACTCTGATTTCTTAAACTTTGCCAAGCATACTTCATGGATTTCTCCTTTTTGCATACATAATTTATCAGTTTTCAATCACCTGATATCCCAGCACTGTCAGATTTTACTTTGGCTGCATAATACCCTACATAGGATGGCAAAAATGTCTGCCAGTACCTTATCCAGAGATAGATGGACACAAACATGTAAATGCCACAGTGAAATAATTGGTAATTGTCTTGCTAATGCTTTTAGAGAAACAAGTGCAATCACGCTGACAGCCTGTAGTGCTCACGGAGAATTACAGAATCAATCTTCTTGTCTGAGAGACCACTCTTCCTAGTTCCTTTGCACACTCCAGGAACTGACACTCTCAGCAGGAATGCCATTATCAGTCTGGAAATGTTTCCGTTTTTATAATTCTTTCTTGCTACATTCATTCAAGCCTGAGAGAAAGCTTTGCTCTTTTCCTCTTTGCTTTTGAAATAATAATCCCTCTCTAACCTCACAAGAGATAATATTTCTCTTTGAAAAAGACAGCTCATGATGTCACTATTTCAGGCAAAGTGCAGTTCACTGGTCTGGCTTTGTATCATGGAGTATATAGTCTTGCCTAGGTCAAATAAAGGCTTCCCTAGTGGCTCAGAGGTGCAGAATCTGCCTGCAATGCAGACCTGAGTTGGATCCCTCGGTCAGGAAGATCTCCTGGAGAAGTGAATGGCAACCCACTCCAGGATTGTTACCTGGAGAATCCCATGGATGGAGGAACCTGGAGGACTATAGTTGGACACAACTGACTGACTAACACATTCATTTTCACAGGTCAAGTGAGACTACTGGTGATGGGATTATCAAGAATTTTAAGTATGAGCTCCCAGATTCGAACTGAATTGTTTTAGTTTTCCTGTTCCTCAATAATCTATTACTAATCTTACTTGATGAAAGTGAAAGAGGAGAGTGAAAAAGTTGGCTTAAAGCTCAACATTCAGAAAACGAAGATCATGGCATCTGGTCCCATCACTTCATGGGAAATAGATGGGAGAACCAGTGGAAACAGTGTCAAATTTTATGTTTTGGGGCTCCAAAATCACTGCAGATGGTGACTGCAGCCATGAAATTAGAAGACGCTTACTCCTTGGAAGGAAAGTTATGACCAACCTAGATAGTATATTCAAAAGCAGAGACATTACTTTGCCGACTACAGTCCATCTGGTCAAGCTAGGGTTTTTCCAGTGGTCATGTATGGATGTGAGAGTTGGACTATAAAGAAAGCCGAGCACCGAAGAAATGATGCTTTTGAACTGTGGTGTTGGAGAAGACTCTTGAGAGTCCCTTGGACTGCAAGGAGATCCAACCAGTCCATTCTGAAGGAGATCAGCCCTGGGATTTCTTTGGAAGAAATGATGCTCAAGCTGAAACTCCAGTACTTTGGCCACCTCATGCGAAGAGTTGACTCATTGG
>SJYV01011209.1:543947-568678 GCA_006410875.1 Neotragus pygmaeus | reverse complement strand
TATTTATTTATTTTTAAATTTAACTTTACAATACTCTATTGGGTTTGCCATACATCGACATGGATCCACCACAGGTACACACAAGCTCCCAATCCCGAATCTCCCTCCCACCTCCCATCCCCCAACGTCTCTCTGGATCATCCCCGTACACCAGCCCCAAGCATCCTGCATCCTGTATCAAATAGAGACTGGTGATTCGTTTCTTACATAACAGTATATATGCCTCAGTGCATATATTTTTTAAAAATTGAGATAAACGTTGCAAATAATATGAACAGAGTATTGAAGGATCACATCACAAAATATGTATTCAAATTACAAGAGTTAAAATCCTTAGTCTCATTTTTAAACTACTGCTTTCATTGTCATTGAGATAATTTATCAAACTTAAAAGGATCTCACCAGTTAACCATGGACTCTTTTGTGTAGACCATTTTACTTTGGCTTGTTACAATCAGTGGGAATCAGTGTGTTAAGTGGCATAGCTTATTAACAGGTAACATTTAGCAGTTGTTCACTCTTGGTTTCAAAAGCAAATAATTTGGGGGTGATTATTTCCCAGCTAAAATATGCCATATATTATGTTTTGATAACTAAAGAGTTGGTGTTGGGGTTGCATGCAACTGCTATTCTTGGTCAAAAGTATCCTCACTGAAAGCCATTCACATCAGGGAGTTTGCAGAACTCTGATTGTGGTTTTCTAGTCATGTTATTAACTGATTAGGAGAACCATCCTACCAGAAATAGTTAAGCATGCTGCTGCTGCTGCATAGATTTGGTAAAATCCAGACTCGGAGAATTTTTTATTAGTAAATTTTGAGAGTCATACTTTTTGTCAGACTGAGCAAAATGACTAACAAACGACCAGCTATTTTGCCAATGGAATATCTCCAGGCTTCACTAGTTTCAGTGTGGCAACTATAATTGAGATTAAAATATATGTAAAGTCTATTCAAAGAAATACATGACATGTCAAAATACATGGGATTTACTTGCTGGAAATTAATGTAGAGGGTATTTTTAATGTATTACTTTAAACCAATTCATGCTGACTTATAGTTATTAACCCACTTTGTTATTTGTAACACATTATCCCTACTGTTTACTAGGAAATTTAATATATTCGTATAATAAACACCCCTATATTGATTCATGGAGAAGGCGATGGCACCCCACTCCAGCACTTTTGCCTGGAAAACCCCATGGATGGAGCCTGGTAGGCTGAAGTCCATGGGGTCGCTAAAGACTCAGACACGACTGGGCGACTTCACTTTCACTTTTCACTTTCTTGCATTGAAGAAGGAAATGGCAACCCACTCCAGTGTTCTTGCCTGGAGAATCCCAGGAATGGGGGAGCCTGGTGGGCTGCCGTCTATGAGATTGCACAGAGCAGACACAACTGAAGTGACTTAGCAGCAGCAGCAGCAGCATACTGATTCATCCACAAAATGTTAAGAGAAAAGGCCATAAATTTATTTTTCAAAGACCAGTGTAAGCATGATACCAAATCCTGACCAGCACGTTCTGAAAAATACAGGTTAATGCAATTCATGAACATAGACACAAACATCCTAAATGAAATCAGCAAACCAATTCAGTATTCTCTAAACTAGACTATTCAATTAATTTCAGTGAGAAAGAGAAAAGCTGCCTTTGCCATCCAGGACCTGGCTTGACATTGTCATCTAAAGATTTGATATGTCTGAAAGATAGATTTTTAGTTTAGTTTAAATATAAATAATTTCACAGCACACCAACAGCAGATAAGGCAACTCTGAAATCGTAATAAATCACAACCAAAAAACAAAAACAAAAACTCTATTATCATGTTTGACAGATACTTAACTCCAAACTCATCAAGTTTTATACATCAAATAGCTTTTTGTATGTCAATCATGGCTCAATAAAGTGGTTCAAAAAATGACAATTGTGCATATCACAGAATAGCCAAACATTCCCCTGGATAGGTAAATATGAGTTAGTACCATTCCATTACAATGACAACTTGATGGCTTTAGACTTGTCTCATTCCTTTCACTTTATAGATAAGACTTACTAAAATATCCATTCATAATACAGTCCCCTGGTCCTGAAAACATCCAATACGTAGCAAGTTCTGGCTTCTTGGTCCACTCCTGAAAAATCACCTAACCAACCCAAATGATTTATGCTTCTTCTAACAGCACATTACTACAACATCCTCAGTTCTCCACTGTGTTTATTCTCCTTTGCTGAAGGAATCAATAAACCCATACTGTCCAAATGATAGATGTCTTCATGGTGATCTTTGGCTCAAGGCCAATGACCTCAGAAATGCAATGATGATTTCATACCCTTGAATCAACTAGTATGAATTAATACATATGAAAAAATATGTGATTATCTGAATATATACAGAATTTGATGAAATCTAACATCTATGAGTTTTGAAAAGTCTTAGTAAATTATATTTAGTCAGTTTTATTTATTAGATATACTTATTAAGGAGGGAAAGAAATGTAAATTGCTTAATATGATAAAGTTCACATATGAACAAAAAATAACAAAAACCCTATAATAATTTTTTAAACATATAGTAATTTTAAATATTAAAAAAATGCCAGAAGTTATTTTTTGTGTGTCAAGTAACAGGTAAGATATGCTCACAATGACCATTTTTGGTATGTATTGTATTGAAGGTTTTATCCAATGACAGAAGAAAAAAATTAAATGAAAAGATGGTAAAGAAATGCTGTGGCAGATGACATGACAGCGTGTGTTGGCCAAAATGTTTGTTTTTTTTCCATAACAACTTTGGAAAAAATCCACAAGAATATTTTGGCCAGCCCAATGTAAGTCCTATTAGACAAAATCAATTGTATTTTCATTTATATGAAATAAACATTTTCTAAGAGACAGCACTTAAAATAGCTTAAAGGTGACTCTAAAAACAAATGAAAGATGTACATGATGTCTATGTGTTATGTCTTTTAAACATTATAAGACCACATTATAAGAAATTAAAGACAGTAAAAAATAATGATATTTCTTTCTCTTGGATTGTTTAATATGAATTCTTTCCAAATTTTGATTCATTTGTAGACTAGATGATAAAATTTTTTTCCAGAAATGTCAATCCTGTTCGAAGATTTATGTGGAAATACAAAAGACCAGGAATAGACAAGACAATATTAAAAAGAAAAAAGAACAAGCCCCAGCAGCTTAAAGTTAAAGTAATTAAGGCAGTGTGCTGTTGGCCCAATGATAGGCAAAGAGACACTTGACAAAGAGGTTAGACTTACCAACTCATGTCTGAGCACTTCAGTTATAAATAATTTAATGCGACAAAGAGGCAAGAGAAAAATTATCTTTTCAATACCAGTTCTGGGACCACATTATGTCTATGTAGGATAGCTATATTAACACCTACTTCACACCACATTTCCATGTCTACTGTTGATATATTTCTGAGAGAAAAAACAACAAATATTTCTTGAAATAATGTAGGAGAACATCATAACTAGTCTGAGTTATGTAAGTATATCTGGGGGAGAAATTAACCAAAAAGATAGATTGATAAATTGAACCATGTCAAAAATTTGAACTTGTGTTAATCAATTGTCTCTAGTAAAGGGTGAAAAAAAAGTTGCAAAGTGAAAGTTGACAATGTATTATACAATAAACACTCATAAACAAAGAGCTACAAGCAACTAATACAATGATCAGAAATCCTAAAGAAAACTACACAACAGATTTGAAGAGGTACTTCAGAAAGGAGATTTCCATATAGCCAGAAATAATGAAAAAAATGAAGAATATATTTTGAGTAAACAGAAATTAAAAATCCATTAAGAAACCACTACACATTATGCAACTATTAAGTCCAGTCTATAGCTAAGATGACTGAGAGTACCATACCTTAGGGATGAAGTAGAGCAATAGAAATTCTCCTACACAAGAAGTGATTGGGACCATAAATTGGAACATCGACTTCAGGAAACTCTTTGCTGTTAACTTTTAAAATTGAATGTAGATGTTATCTATGACACAGGAATTCTAGGTATATTTCTAACAGAAATGCACACACATGTGACCAAGAAACATGCACAAGCAAATTTACCACAGAATTTTCCATAATACCACTAAACTGGAAACAACCTGAATATTCATCAACAGCAGAATAAGTTATCATATATTCATGCAATAGAAAACGCCCCACCAGTGAAAAGCAACCAACTATGTAAAAGAGCATGATGATACAATATAATGTTGAAATAATCTAGCTGCAAAAACACTTCATATCATTCTAATTTAGTGAACTCCAGTAAAATGGTTCCAATTTTTCACTTTGTTTGGGCTTTTTGTTTTTGTGTTTTTGCGTGTGTGTCTTGTCAGGCTGCTCAACTTGCAGGATCCTAGTTTGCTGACCTGAGATCAAACTCCAGTTCCCAGAAGTAGAAGCACAGTCTTAACCACTGGACCACCAGTAATTCTCAGTATCAACTTAACAATGGTCTTAAAAGATGCATATAAAAGTAATTTATGTGTTTGTAATCTTTTCAGAATCAAGTAATATTTAGTTGGATAATTTTATGTGATTGAATTTAAGTGCAATTAATAATGTTCTAAAAAAAAGTTTAACTTCTCTTTCAGTCTTATCATCTCATTTGTATAGTTTACAATGAGGATTATTTCACTTGTGTTGAATGAATGAAAGGAATTTCCTATATTTATCAAATATATATAAGTGCAGGCGGTGGCGGCAGCCAGAGCACTAAGCGTGGCCGAGAGCTACCCCACTTCTGAGGTCAGGGGCAGCGGCCTAGAGTGTCAGTCTGCGATGGTGCAGGAATGGCCAAAAGGAGCTACCCCGTGTCCGAGGTCAGGGGCGGTGGCCGAGAGGAGCCACCCCAAGTCCAAGGCCAGGAGCAATGGCCAGGAGGAGCAACCCCACGTCCAAGGAGTGGTGACTGCCAGGCGCAGGAGGGCCTAGAGCAGCCATCCCACACTGAAGGTCAGGAAGGGTGGCGGAAGGAGATACCCCTTATCCAAGGTAAGGAGCAGCAACTGTGCTTAGCTGGAGCAGCCGTGAAGAGATACCCCACCCTCAAGGTAAGAGAAACCCAAGAAATATGGTAGGTGTTGCAAGAGGGCATCAAAGGGCAGACACACTGAAACCAAACTCAGAAATCTAGTCAATCTAATCACACTAGGACCACAGCCTTGTCTAACTCAGTGAAACCAAGCCATGCCCACAACCCAAGACGGGTGGGTCATGCTGGAGAGTCTGACAGAATGTGGTCCACTGGAGAAGGGAATGGCAAACCANCAAACTCAGAAATCTAGTCAATCTAATCACACTAGGACCACAGCCTTGTCTAACTCAGTGAAACCAAGCCATGCCCACAACCCAAGACGGGTGGGTCATGCTGGAGAGTCTGACAGAATGTGGTCCACTGGAGAAGGGAATGGCAAACCACTTCACTATTCTTGCCTTGAGAACCGCATGAACAGTATAAAAAGGCAAAATGATAGTATACTAAAACAGGTACTTCCCAGGTCTGTAGGTGCCCAATATGCTACTGGAGGTTGGTGGAGAAATAAATCATGAAAGAATGAAGGGATGGAGCCAAAGCAAAAACAATACNCAATTGTATTTAATCGGTAAATAATATCCCTATTATCCTCTTACTCTCTCTCTAGATAGCATATATTGTGTGTGTGTGTGTGTGTGTGTGTGTGTGTGTGTATATATAAAACATTTTTTACACAAAAGTTTTTTGGAACCAATTGTGAATGTTTTTATTTTCTGCACAGTCAGGACTTTCTGAGCAGAAGTTGTTGGTATGTGGGTTAGAGAATGACTGAAGAGCAACTCATAAGTTAGAACTCTCAGGAGAGATATTAAGAGGCCTTTCTTTTACTCTCCAGGGATAATCCTTTACTTTCTAAAGGGCTGTAAAAAATATTCCATTCTTCCATCCAGGTAAATTTTTTATACTAGGGAGCAAAGGTTGGGTTGCTGTGCAAACTGCCTAGAGAAGCTTCAGTGTCTGTACTGCAGTTTCCCCTACTGTGGTAAAAACCCTCTCTTGAACATGCAAATAACATATATTTTCATTATTTGCCACATGGAATAATAGATCCTGAGAGACTGGCATTATTGTTAATATTGAAGAGTTGGTTTGGTCTCTGACGTGGCAATGTTGTGTTTAATGTCAGGATAAAATGTGCACATTTAAAACATTAAATTCTATGGAAATTATTTTTATATAAAATTTAGATATCATTATATCATAATACCCTTATTTCACAAGACTGAGCGATTGGCCAAGATGGCAGATTGAAAAGACCCTGAGCTCACCTCCTTTCACAAGCACACAAGAATCAGAGCCATTTGCTGAACAACCATTGGCAGAAAAGTACAGAATCTACCAGAAAAGATCTCCAACTGAGGACATAAAGAAGAAACCACAGTAAGATAGGAGATGCTGACTCATGATAACCAAGTCCCATACCCCTAAATGGGTGACCCACAGACTAGGCAATAATTATATTCCAGAAGTTCTCCCCCAAAAAGTGAGAGTTTTGAGTCCTATATCAAGCTCCCCAGCACAGGGGTACTGCACTACAAAGATGAACCCCACCAGAGTTTGAAAGCTAGAGGGTCTTAATTTCAAGAGTCTCATGGGACAAGAGGAAGTAAAGACTTCACTCTCAAAGACAGCACATGAAACCACACACTCCAGGAACTAGTGCAAAAGTAGTAATTTGACAGGAGCCTAGGCTAGACCTACTTGTTGGACTCAGAGTCCCCTGGAGAGCCAGGTAGTAGCTGCAGCTCACTCTGGGAACCGAGCCAATGGCAGCATCTATTCCTGGTAGATCCTTCTTCACAGCGGATGCTAGTTTTGGTGAACACCATTGTGTAATCTTCCCTCTTGCTCACTAATGCCAAGATCTGGCCCCACCAAAGAGACTCTCGGCTCCAGTGTTGGGATACCTCAGACCAAGCAACTCACTTTCAGACAGGATGCCTAAAGATTTCCAGAATTCCAGCTACCTCTAGACACCCTTCTAGATACAGCATTGCTCACCAGAGGGCTAGGACCCAATCTACCCATCAGTGAACAGGTACCAATCCTGCCCTCCACGAAGCCTGTTCTACCTCTGTATCAGCTTCACTCACCGAGAAAAGACTTAAACTCAAGAAAAGCACAATCCCATAGCAGGTCAGCTGGGTCCCTACTGAACCCAAGCCCTGCCCACTAGCAGCCAACCCAAGCTTTGGGACACCTGGATCCTGTTCCCAGTTGTGTCAGGAACGGCCCCATACAGTGATCTAACATCATCTCTGAGATCCCCAGACTATACAGCTAGACTCCAAAACTAGATCAAATGGGTTTCAAGGATTTTTCAGTATCTGCAAATCAACTGATGTTATACAGTACACTAACAAATTGACTAAAAACCCCATGATTATCTCAATAAATGCAGAGAAAGCTTTTGCTAAAATTGAACAACCATTCTTATAAAATTAAAAAAAAAGAAAAACTCTCAGGAAAGTGGGCATAGAGGGAACATATCTCAACATAACAAGCCATATACAACACACCCACAGCTAACATCATACTCAATAGGAAAAGCTAAAAGTATTTCCTTTAAGATAAGTGCCGGGAGCCAGCATGAGGAATCTGGCCTGTGACAAGGTCATGTGGAAGGAAGCCTGATGTATGCAAGGATGCAAGGACATGATCAAGCTTCAGGGGCTCCCCCTGGAATTTCCTGAGCATCCACCCCCCCCCCCCCCCCACACCCCAACCCCCCCCCCTGTNACCTCAGACCAAGCAACTCACTTTCAGACAGGATGCCTAAAGATTTCCAGAATTCCAGCTACCTCTAGACACCCTTCTAGATACAGCATTGCTCACCAGAGGGCTAGGACCCAATCTACCCATCAGTGAACAGGTACCAATCCTGCCCTCCACGAAGCCTGTTCTACCTCTGTATCAGCTTCACTCACCGAGAAAAGACTTAAACTCAAGAAAAGCACAATCCCATAGCAGGTCAGCTGGGTCCCTACTGAACCCAAGCCCTGCCCACTAGCAGCCAACCCAAGCTTTGGGACACCTGGATCCTGTTCCCAGTTGTGTCAGGAACGGCCCCATACAGTGATCTAACATCATCTCTGAGATCCCCAGACTATACAGCTAGACTCCAAAACTAGATCAAATGGGTTTCAAGGATTTTTCAGTATCTGCAAATCAACTGATGTTATACAGTACACTAACAAATTGACTAAAAACCCCATGATTATCTCAATAAATGCAGAGAAAGCTTTTGCTAAAATTGAACAACCATTCTTATAAAATTAAAAAAAAAGAAAAACTCTCAGGAAAGTGGGCATAGAGGGAACATATCTCAACATAACAAGCCATATACAACACACCCACAGCTAACATCATACTCAATAGGAAAAGCTAAAAGTATTTCCTTTAAGATAAGTGCCGGGAGCCAGCATGAGGAATCCGGCCTGTGACAAGGTCATGTGGAAGGAAGCCTGATGTATGCAAGGATGCAAGGACATGATCAAGCTTCAGGGGCTCCCCCTGGAATTTCCTGAGCATCCACCCCCCCCAAAAAAAAATAAGAATCTGCCGGCTTTTGTTCTCTGCTTTTCCACTCTTCTGATATTCTCTGGAAAAAGTCATGTCAGGGCTTTAGTCTTCTGCATTTGAAAGGATGTTTCAGTTAAACCCCCTCTGATAGCTTTCTAGCTTGCCTAACAGGTTCCCCAGACTTCTTGCAGCTTGTGAATTGCTTACAGCCCCCAACCGAGAGAGGCACAAAGTTTAAAAGCATCTTAAAGAAACAGAGCCTTTTTCTAAAGAGTTAAAAATCATGTTGGTGACAGGTTTTCACTGTTGACTCAATGATTGCTGCCAGGCCTCCATATTCTTTATGTTTTAGGCACCTGGGAGGATGTTGAGCAATGTAAATGGGATATGGGAAAAGAGATATATAGTAGTTTTGATGTTAGCAATACTAGACTTTTGAGTTAATTGCTTCTCTGTCATTGTAAATCACTGTACTCCTTTTGCTTGTTATAAGTTGCTGTATCTTTGCTTTGTAAGAATGTAACTTTATTTAGTACTTTTCTGAGAATGACACCAGACCTTGGGAAGATCAACACAAATGTCTTCTGGTTGACAAACCCTTATCAGAAAAAGGCTGTAAAATGTTAATTGGCCCTTTTGGCTGGAAGAAGATGTAAATTACCTAAGACTTGTGTATACAGCTAGGTATGCAGAGAGAAAAGCCTAATTTTGATAAGAGTCTGGGCTGCTAACGCTGCATAATTTTGTATTACCCATTGATCTCTATGTACAATCAAAAAGGTATAAAAGGCCTTCTGAACAATAGAGGCCAAAGCTAGTCTCTGGACTAGTTTCCCCCGTGTCTCTCTCTTTCTCCCTCTCTCTCCCTCTCCTCTTTACTCTAATTTCAGGCTGAATTTCCATCTGGAACAGGCGGGTCGCCAAATCTACTTACTTGTCCCGGCTTTTAAGACCCGCGCAAAAGGGAGCCTAAGGTGGGGCACCCTTAGAGATTCAAGCAGGCGCCAGTGGCACCACGTCGATGGTGCAAGTTCCTTGTCTGGAACTTTACTGGTCTTCCCCCTAACCCAAGTTATTTAGCCTTCTTTCTCCACTTAATTTCCCCACTACACTATTTCTTCCTAATCTAATCTTATATTTCTATATTAATAAATAAATAAGTCTTTCCTCACCCACGCCATCCACACTTCGAATTCCCTGGATCCACCGGGGCTGGACCCTGACAAATCGGGAATAAGACAAGGATGCCAACTCTCAACACTACTGTTGGACATCCTAGCCACAGCAAAAAGGCACGAAAAAGAAAAGACTACAAGTTGGAAAGGAAGAAGTAGAACTGTTACTGTTTACAGTTAACATGACAATTCTAAAGATACCACAAGGAAATCACCAGAGCTCATGAATGAATTTGGTAAAGTTGCAGGATACAAAATTAACATACAGAAATCTGTGGCACTTCTATGCACTAAAAACAAACTATCAGAAAGAGAAATTAAAGAAACAATCCTATTTACCACTGTGTCAAAAAGAATAAAATATCTAGAAACAAACTTACCTAAGGAGGCAAAAGACCTATACTCTGCAAACTATAAAAACTTGATGAAAGAAACTGAAGACACAAAGTGATGGAAAGATATATCATGCTCCTGGATTGGAAGAATTAATAGTGTTTAAATGACCACAGTTGGTAAAGAATCTTCCTGTAAAGCAGGAGACCCAGGTTCAATTCCTGGGTCTAGAAGATCCACTGGAGAAGGGATAGGCTACCCATCCCAGTATTCTTGGGCTTCTTTTGTGGCTCAGCTGGTAAAGAATCTGCCTGCAATGCAGGAGACTTGGGTTCGATCCCTGTGTTGGAAAAAACCCCTGGAGGAGGGAAAAGCTACCCATTCCAGTATTCTGGCCTGGAGAATCCAGGGACTGTATAGTCCATGGGGTCACAAAGAGTCGGACATGACTGAGTGACTTTCACTTTCACTCAAGACAATCTACAGACTCAATGCAATTTCTATCAAAAGGCCAATGGCATATTTCACAAAACTGGAATAAATAATTTTAAACTTTATATGGAAACACAAAAACCCTCACATAGTCAGTATAATCTTGAGAAAAAAACAGAGCTGGAGAAAATATACTCCTTGATTTCCAAGTACAGAGCTATGGTAATCAAAACAATGTGATACTGGCACAAAAACAGAAACGTTGATCAAAGAAATAGAGTGGAGAGTTCAGAAATTAACCCAAGCACTTATGTCAGCTGGAAGTATATACAGTGGAGAAAAGAAAGTCACTTCAATAAGTGGTTTTGAAAAGTGGACAAATACATGTAAAAGAATGAAATTGGAATATTATCTAATATCATATACAAAAATAAACTCAGAATGGATTAGAGATCTAAATATAAGACATGACATCATAAAACATCTGGAGGAAAACATAGGTAAAACACTTTTACTTAAATCAATACCCATGCTTTTTGATTCTGTCTCCTAAAGCAAAGCAAAAATAAATACATGGAAACTAAGCTTTTGCACAGCAAAGGAAACCATCAACAAAACAAAAAGACAACGTACTGAATGGGAGACAATATTTGAAAATGGTATGACTCATAAGGTGTTAATATTCAAAATATATAAACGGTTTATATAACACAACATTAAAAAAAAAAAAAAAGACCAATTAGGTAAGGTACAGAAGACCTGAACAGACATTTTCTCAAAGAGAAAATGCAGATGGTCAACATGCGAATGAAAAGATGCTGCTGCTGCTGCTAAGTCCCTTCAGTCGTGTCCGACTCTGCGACCACAGAGACAGCAGCCCACCAGGCTCCCCTGTCCCTGGGATTCTCCAGGCAAGAACACTGGAGTGGGTTGCCATTTCCTTCTCCAATGCATGAAAGTGAAAAAAGTGAAGTCTCTCAGTCATGTCTGACTCCTAGCAACCCCATGGACTGCAGCCCACCAGGCTCCTCCATCCATGAGATTTTCCAGGTAAGAGTACTGGAGTGGGGTGCCGTTGCTAGACATCACTAAAACAAAGAAATACACATCAAAAACACAATAAGATATTGCCTCTTAGCTCTCAGAATGGCTATCATCATAAATAACACAAATAGCAAATGCTGTTGAGGATGTGGAATAAAAGGAACACTTGTACACTGCTATGGGAATGTAAACTGGTGCAGCCAGTGTGAAAAACATCATGAAGGTTTCTCGAAAAATTAAAAATAGAACTACCATATGACTGAGCAATTCCACTGAGTATATATGAAAGAAACAAAAGCACTAATTCAAAAGATACATGCACTCCAATGTTCAGAACAGCATTATTTACAATTGCCAAGATACGGAAGCAACCTACTGTCTATCAATACATGAATGGATAAAAAGATATGGTATACACAATGGAATACTACTCAGACATAAAAAAGTGAACAAAATTTTGCCATTTGTGAAAACATGGATAAACTTGGAAGGTATTATGCGAAGTGAAACAAGTCAGACAAAGACAAATACTATATGATATCATTTATAAGTGGAAACTAAAAACTACAATAAATTCATAAATATAACAAAAAAGAACATACTCACAAAGATAACAAATCAGTGGTCAATAGCAGGGAGAGGGAGGTGGAGGAGGGGCAACATAGGGTAGGAATGAAGAGGGACAAACTATCATATATAAAATAAGTTATAAGGACATATTGTAGAACTCAGGAAATATAACCAACATTTTATAATCACTAAAAATGGAGTATACTCTTTCAAATTCTTGAATCACAATATTGTACATCAAGTATACTTCAATAAAAAATAAAGGACTCATAAGTAAGCAATGTCTATATTGCTTTATTGCACCATACTATGTTCCATAGTAAAGTGAAAGTCACTTAGTCCACCTCTTTGAGATCCCATGGAATCTCTAGGCCAGAATACTGGAGTGGGTAGCCTTTCCCTTCTCCAGGGGATCTCCCCAACCCAGGGATTGAACTCAAGTCTCCTGCATTGCAGCTGAATTCCTTACCAGTTGAGCCACAAGGGAAGCCCAAGAACACTGGAGTGGGTAGCCTATCCCTTCTCCAGTGGGTCCTCCTGACCCAGGAATTGGACCAGGGTTTCCTGAATTGCAGGCAGANCTCAAGTCTCCTGCATTGCAGCTGGATTCCTTACCAGTTGAGCCACAAGGGAAGCCCAAGAACACTGGAGTGGGTAGCCTATCCCTTCTCCAGTGGGTCCTCCTGACCCAGGAATTGGACCAGGGTTTCCTGAATTGCAGGCAGATTCTTTACCAACTGAGCTACCAGGGAAGCCCCACTAAGCTCCATAGTTAGCAGCATAACCATTGCAACTAAAGCTAGCTGTACAGTCATCCATGTTTGGGAACCATTTATTCAACTGCATTTTTTCTACATAACATGTTCCTACACGATTTTAAATGCAAAAAAAAACAAAAAAACACTACATAGAAAAATAATGTTTTACAGTTTTTTTTAATCTAGAAAGTACTAGATACTTCCTTCAACATAGAGCATAATTATATTCTACGTTGCCACTCTTTGTTGAAATAGCTTCAAATAAAACTGGAGAAAAGGAAAAATCAGTGGAACTGTATTAGGTACAAGGTACCAGAAAGGGTAGTGGAAATCACTGAACTATAAATTGCTAATTTCCCTAAGAAATTCTAGCAAACCTTTGAAGGAATTTTTTCTCCTTCTAGTTTTTCAAGTATATTTATGTTGCCCCTTTTATTATTATTTTTTTTAAATAATTAAATTTATTTATTTATTTATTTTTAAATTTAACTTTACAATACTCTATTGGGTTTGCCATACATCGACACGAATCCACCACAGGTGCACACAAGCTCCCAATCCCGAATCCCCCTCCCACCTCCCACCCCACAACGTCTCTCTGGATCATCCCCATACACCAGCCCCAAGCGTNAGGTTGTTTTGGCTATTCGAGGTTTTTTGTATTTCCATACAAATCTTGAAATTATTTGTTCTAGTTCTGTGAAAAATACCGTAGGTAGCTTGATAGGGATTGCATTGAATCTGTAGATTGCTTTTTAAATTCTCTTTTTAAGTGCTTGGATATTGTGTTCTTATTTGATTTTTTCTCTTGGCATGCAGTTTCAGAACTTTCTACTTTTACCTAATTTGTTGATTCTTTCCTTGGCTGTGGCCCATCTACTAAAGAGCCAATCAAAGGAATTATTTCTATTATGTGTTTTTGATTTATAGCATTTTCTCTGATACTTCATTAGAGTTTCCATCACTCTGTCTGCATCACTCATCTGTTGTTGAATTTGATCTACTTTTTCGTTTGGAGTTTAAATACTTTATTCATGATTATCCTAGATTTCCTCTGATAATTCCAATTTGTGAGTCAGTTTCTGATGATCTATTCACACTGTGCTTTTCCTTGTCTTTAGCTTGCCTTATTTTTTGCCTGAAATCCAAGCATGCTATTTATTAGTTAATTAGAACCTAGGTTAATAGAGCTCTTCACTTTAATAGAGCTTTAGTTTGAGGATTTATGCTAATTCAGCTAGGAGATAGGCTGTGTTTGAAGCCTGCTATAGCTATAGGTGCCAGGGGCTTGAATCCTTTTTGTGTACTTATTTGTATTTCTTAACACTGGGGTTCTTTAACTATTCCTCCTCAAAAAAAGTCTGAGTTTTGTGGCTCTGTCAGCTGTAACCCATTGTTATTATACTGAAGATCTGTTGGCATGGTGTGAGGAAAAGGGGATGTTCTATTATCTTTAAAATCTCAGATGGCTTCAAACAATGGGCCTGTACCTTGAGGATGCCATATTCAAATATATTTCTTCAGTGAAATGGCTGTCTCCTACTACCTTCCCTGTCTATGGTGTTCTTAATCAATTTCCATGAAGCCCTGCCCCTGTCCCTAGTTCACTATATGTTTGTTTTCAGTTCTGTTTCTTTTTCCCCATGAGGTGAGACAAGGCAGGAGAAGGGGGGTTGAACTGAAGGAATTCTGTTCTCCCAGCTGGAATAGAGTTCCAACACCGAAGAATGGACCTTTGTTACAGAGAAGATTCGTGTATTTCACAAGGATTACTTGTCTTCTCCTCCTACCAGAGCTAGGAAGGTTTATTTCTTGAATTTTCACTGTGAGATCTTGGTGGGATTCCTGGAGGTAAAACCCATGAATATGAGGAGGTCCCCTCATATTTCCAGGTTTGGGGGTGATAATTCCCCTGTGATCTCAGTTCTTTGAGGGGTCTGGAAAAAAGTCACTGATTTTTAGTTTTTCTAGCTTTTTTGGTTGTAAGAATAGAACCACTATTTTCCAAGATTTTTACACGTTAGTGCTAAAATCAAATCATCACATGGAGAAGCTTTAAACACCAAAGTTGAAGATAAAGGGTTCGACAAAGACAAGACCAAAAAAGCAATTTGCTTGTTTTTTAATAATAAAATATCTGTGTGTAAACTAAAGTCAACTTTAGAGATTCTGACCAATAACCTACTCTTCATATATATGGTAGAAAGTGTAGCTAAAAGGTTTCATTTTAAACACCAGGTGTTTGTTTTAGATGTGATTAACACTGCCGTTTTTTGAGATGATTAAGTACCGTCTGTAAATGACCTTTAACATTTATGTGATATTCCTGAAAATTTTATTTTATTTTATAATTTGTATTTCTCAAGTATTTTCATAAGGTCAGTGCTTCCTTTTACGTTCCCAATAGTGCTACATCCAGGGAACCATACTTCCTCTCCAAATTCTAGACTACAAATTAATTGAAGACATAGGAATATATCTCATCAGTAAATAATATGAGGATAAAATAAATAAGCAAAATCTGAGATTCTTTCAGTTAGAGAACATTAATACTTATAATAGTATGTAATGCATATATCCATTGATCTAACTGGCCAGAAAATACCTAACTGGCTTTTCTTGAAAGAATTGCATCTTTCTCTTAATCACTTGGGTGAATATAAAAATGCTAGGAGAAAGACCGAAAAATACCTGACTCATAGGCTGGACACCAGACCATATGGTTAACACAGGTTAGTCACATTCTTAATCTCTCAAAAAATCATGGAAAAAACCTAAAGATACAAGCAAATTCACACAAATATATCTGTATACAACTATAGACTCATCAATATTATAGATATGAATATACATTTGCATATATACAATATATAAACATATGACATCGAGTTTAAATGCATGTTGAATTTAATAGTAAAAGATTTAAAAAATACAGTGTTCAGAGTATTAGAACTGATGTGATAATGGGTACAATATATTATATGAATCTTTATCTAGATATCCACCTTCCATTTCTGCAACTTCTACAACAATCTCATACACACATACACACACACCATTTATTCCAAGTGAGCATTTTGAATGCTGGTGATAATCCTGATATATCACATGCATATTACTGTCTACCAAAGGTTCATACAACCCTCAGTGTAGCCACATATTCAAAAGTAAAATTAATGAAATCCTCTTACATTTTATCCAGACAACAGCCCTATTTGGATTCATGGCAGAATAAAATGCTAGGCCTGTCTGAACACAGCAAGATATTCTCCAAGTCATTGAATGTCTTATTTCTTGTCTATTATTTTAATAGACTTAACAATTTGATCATACAAAACAAAAATATATTCATTTGTCCAATTATAAGAAAGTTATAAAGGAGAACACAATTCATCAATACATCTGGGATGATACCTTACCTAGTTGAGACATGACAAAAGTTGAATTATTTGGGGAAAACAAATCACATGGTTAATCAAAGAGTTCTTTGAGTAAAGGTCAGAAAATTTTTTTGAAAAAATGAAAGAAGATGGTTAAATTTTCAGGATGATTAGACACACTGACAAAATTGTTTACAACTTATTTCCAAAATAGAAAAATTGTTTTTTAATTTAGAACCAAATAAAACATACTGGGGAAATACTTACCATAGTGATCACCCTAGTCATATGTTCTTACCCCTTTTCATGTGTATTAATATAATTTTGCATTTTTCTAGTTTAATCCAATGTAAAAAACAATCCTGAATTAAAAACAAATTTATACTCCAAACTTGATTTTGTATGAATTTTTAAAATATTATATTATTCACTAGAATGTTCAATAGATTGTCAGTTGTTAGTATTCTGAAAAAAAACATCAGGTATTAAAATAAAAATTTCAAACTTACCTATATACTAGCCCACCTTTCAGTAAAGGGAGAAGGCAATGGCAACCCACCCCAGTGCTCTTGCCTGGAAAATCCCATGGATGGAGGAGCCTGGTGGGCTGCAGTCCATGGGATTGCTAAGAGTCAGACACAACTGAGCGACTTCACTTTCATTTTTCACTTTCATGCATTGGAGAAGGAAATGGCAACCCACTCCAGTGTTCTGGCCTGGAGAATCCCAGGATCGGGGGAGCCTGGTGGGCTGCCGTCTATGGGGTTGCAGAGAGTCAGACACAACTGAAGTGACTTAGCAGCAGCAGCAGCAGCTTTCAGGAAAATTTAGCTATAATTTTATTGTATGTTAAATTCTTAGTGTTAATACTTAAATGCATTTTCTAACAAATCCTAACAGTTTTGCACAAACATTCTATAATTATTCAGATTTCACAGATGAAGAAACTAAAGCTTAGAAGGTTTAATATTACAAGGTCACACAAACAATGACAAAGATTTGCACTGAATCAAAGATCTCTAAAACTGAAATTTAGGAAATTCTATAATACCACACGGCCTTTCCATCACTAATTGTTGATTCACCCCGAATCCCTCACGTTGCCCATGAGGTTCTCTGTCTACATCATCAGCCTCAACTAGCTCTTTCTACTCCAGATTTGGCCACAGTAATCATGTTGGTTTGTTTGTTTTGTGATCAGTTCCACCTTTTTGCTGCTTACTCTTGCCTGGAAAATCCCATGGATGGAGAAGCCTGGTGAGCTGCAGTCCGTGGAGTCGCTAAGAGTCGGACACGACTTGAGCGACTTCACTTTTTTCACTTTCTGGCATTGGAGAAGGAAATGGCAATCCACTCCAGTGTTCTTGCCTCCAGAATCCCAGGGACGGGGGAGCCTGGTGGGCTGCCATCTATGGGGTCGCACAGAGTCAGACACGACTGAAGCGACTTAGCAGCAGCAGCAGCAGGCTCTTGGTATGTGTTTGTTTTTTTCTGCTTAGAAATTTCTTATCCTGGATAAATCCAATTGTTTAGGTGCTGTCATAAATGCAGCTTTCTGAGAGAAGTCTTCCCTTTCCCATTCCTCTCAGACCACAGCAAGTATTGGTTTTTCTATTTCCTGTTTGCTAGATTCACCTTCAGTGTTTTCTCATGGCACATGAGATTTATTTGGATAAATCCCCGTGTAGTTGCTTAACATCTCCTATCACTCTTAGTACAGGTGGCACAGTGCTGTTCATTGCTGTATCTATAGTGCCTAAAGCAATATTCGGTGTAAGCTAAGCACAGAATAAATATTTTTCAATAAATGAAAAAAATAATGAATTAATTAGCAACATATAAGATTCTCTTTGATATTTAGATAGACTATATTAGAGATGTACAAAGATATTTTAGAGAAATAGGAAATTTTTCAGGTCCATGCGGTATGTCTGAGGTGCAATAATACGTCTGGAGAATATTTCATTCAGTCATAAGTGGAGGATAAGATCTTCCAAAAGTAAAAGTAGAAAAGGCAATCGTCCAGGTTTTTGTTAACTCCGTACTATAGCTGGAATTATCATATGGAAATACAAATGCGATCACACCTCCCCTGGGCTTGACACAAGCAATAACTTCCAAACACACTTAGAATAAAAACCAACTTCCACATAGGAGCCCATCTGATCATTATCTCGATGATAGCACCCCCTGCTGTGGAGCTGTGTATACCCAACTTAATTTGAAGTCATTAAAATTTGGAGTGTTTCCCTAATTGTCTTTATTCTAACTCCACACTCTCTAAGAAACTGAACCATAGCCACATAATTTTTATCAAACTCACCTCACCACGCCTCCCGTGGTTAAAACATTGTCAAGCCTTCAAAAGCTTACTTTTGTTAGTACACAAATCAAAATTCGTAACATGCTTCCTTCTTTCAACCCATGCTTCTTTTTGCTGTCTGTACTTCAGCAACCATGGCTGTTTTCTGTTCCTCTCTCTTCTGCCACAAGACCTGGGCACCTGTTATTTTCCTTCTCCCTAAATAATTCCATTCACTCCCTGAATCCCTAGCTAACTAGATTTTCTTAGTGTCTGCTTCACTTCTTCCGGAATAATTTCTTTGGTTTCCCCAGCTACTTAAATCTCTGATTTTAAAATTTTGTAATCTCCTACATTACAGAGGTAATTGTGTGTGCATTTAAAAGTAATATCTGTCTCTTCACTTTAGATATTAATATTATGTGAACAGAGATTGTTCTCTGACTCTTGCCTCCTTTAACACCTAGCACAGGTCCTGGCATACAGCAATCTTAGTACATACATTTGTCAGGGAAAAAAAAAAAGAAAATAATCAACACACTGATATCTGGGATCCTAGGTAGTTTAATCATAGGGAGCGAAAGTGCTTTCAATTTCTGAAAGTGTATGCTTCACTTAAGAATTGTTTTGGAAATATTAACTATACTTCCTAGCAAAAAATTAAACTTCCTAACTGTGAATCTCCTGTATGCAGCCACCTGTCAGTGAAGCATAAACCTGTTTCAGTTTGCAGAAGAGTTAGAGCACCCACCCACCAGCAGGACGGTTAGTACTCCAGGAAGCAGCCGATTCCAGACACTGTGTGTACTAGGAATGCAGGAGATGATGCTCTTCCAGTAAGAGAGTCAGGTTCTCAACCTCCCATATTTAAGATGGAAAAGGCAGAAAGGACGAAATTCTATGCTTAAAATTAATGGGTTAGACATTCTAGGGAAAAAGAGGCTCAGTGGAAATGACATCATATATAATTAAGGCATATGACTACAAATGTATGTATACACGTTCAGTCACATCCAACTCTTTGTGACCTCATGTATCATAGCCTGCCAAGCTTCTCTATCCATGGAATTTTCCAGGTAAGATTAAGGGAACAGGTTGCCATTTTCTATTCCAGGGGATCTTCCTGACCCAGGGATCGAACCCGTATTTCAGGCAAGTGCTTTACCACTGCACCACCTGGGAAGCCCCATAACCACCAATAGTAATAAAAATAACCACTAAAGGTATTGAGCATTCCCAAAGTGCCAAAGTGAAAGTCACTCAGTCGTGTCTGACTCTTTGCGAGGCCATGAGTAACAGAATTCTCCAGGCCAGAGTACTGGAGTGAGTAGCTTTTCCCTTCTCCAGGGATCTTCCCAACCCAGGGATTGAATCCAGGTCTCCCACACTGCAGGCAGATTCTTCACCAGTTGAGCCACAAGGAAAGTACGATGCCCTTTGCAAAAGAGAATAGCTAATTCCCAGATGAGAATGGAATCCAGCTCTAGTTTCAGTTCTCTTAGTCTGTTTAAGCACACTAGTTTAGAAACCAAGCATGCACGTTTAATTTTACAATGAGAATGAAAAGTGAAGAAACAAATAATAATTTTTTCTTCTAAAGAAAGAAGACTCAATTAGCATTTAACAATAAATTTACACACACACACACACACACACACACACACACATATATATATGGAACCTGAATGACTTTCTTTGGAAATAGAGTATCATTCTTATATAAATTTAAAAAATGAGGCCTCTGTGTCAGGTTCTATACTATCTTTTTAAAAGAGATGTCAGCATTTAAAATCTTGGTAGCCAATAGTTTACCTTCGTTAATTCAACCAATGTTTATTGAGTAGCTCTTTGTGTGTCAACTCCAGTTAAATGTTGAAGTGCTTACAATAAATATCCATGAATTTCATATTTTATACATTAGAAACCTTAGTTATCAAGATAATTATAGTTTTCATATTAATTTTTTGAAGAATAGAATTTTTGAAAGTAAGAATATCTTTGTAATATCACTGCACATATAAAGTAATGGAACATTGTTGGCACCAAAAAATAAAAAAAAATAAAAGAGAAAAGCCCTGGTCACATCCTTCCCTAACACCACATACTTTATTTCCAGATTAGTCACCATCCTGACCTGAAATTTCATCATCATAGCAGGGTTTGGCTTATTTTTAAAATATCACTTAATGGATCATAAGGTATACAGTGTTTTGCATGTTTTCTTTTAGGGTTAAACTTTAGTGATGCCACCCATGTTGTTGCATATAACTGTAGTTAATGATTATTACCACATAATACTGTATAGAAAGCATATTATATAACTTATGTATGTATTTTATCATTAATAGATATTTGGCAAGTTTCCAAATGTTTGAATATTACAAATTCTTGACTATCATGTTTCTAGAATGTAGTTTCTAATTCTGTGCCAAAATTCTCAATATTATTTAAGTACATGGCAGACAATACCATTATCTATCACACCTATATCTATTGTGTTTTTTGTCATTTGGTTTTATTAATGTGTTCTGATATACTCATATTTAGCTATTTTTATTGAGTGCCAGAAAGGATTTATTTTTACTCAAGCCAGGGATTTAGGTTATAGGTAAATATAGTAATACAGAAACTTAATCCTGCAGGAGTGATATGTGATGATATATTTTATCAATTCTGGTAAATATTACCTTTAAATTGTTATATTTCTCATAAATGTAGCTAAGTTTGACTTATGTCTATCATTTTATTATCAACAATGCATCCATTCTTTTATGTTCAGTTTTCCTTGTTTTTAACAGAATACTTCCTATTATTTTTTCTCCTCTAGTGATTTATTGATTACACACATAATTTTAGTGATTGTACCAGAAATTATGCCTTTTACTTCTGATTACACTAAGCTAACGAGTTCCCAAAACAATACAAGAACTTTAGAAAGTCCTTAATTTGGTTTATTCCCCTCTGCTTTTCAAGTTATTGTTTGGGGATGCTAGTTCTTCATTTTCAACTTAAGCCTTGAAACATCACACATCCACTTACTCTTCTGGGAATTTCTGAATTCCATTATGGAATGAGCAAACTCTTATTCTAAAAAATGAAGGTCACATGAAGGTGACATAGAGCCAGTCCCTAGTCTAAAATCAATCAGAGCCCACTCTAGGCAGGATGGTTTGAATCAGAGTTGATGAACATATTAATGAGGGAAATAACTGTTGTTTCAGCCACTGAAATCTTAAGGTTGCTAGTTAAGCAGTATTATTATTGTAGCAATATTTGAATGATGTAGAAGTTAATACCAAGGAATAGGTATAGTTGAAAGAAAAAAAATGACACTAAAATAAGTGACCATGACTTTAGGGCAAGAGGCAATAGTAAAGAAGCTATTTTTAGAATTTGTAAAAGTGTATGCTATAAGGAAACTGCTATAGATGGTTGGTATATATAATGATCTCTATTAGGTACTGTCAAATATTTGGCATAACTGTCACATATGGTAACTTGGAAGGCAGAAAATATACCTAATTAACTTGTCACATGGGGTAAAATATATTGAGGCAGAGTGTTGAATATATAAGTTGGCTGTTGCTATCTTCATTTCATAAAGAACTATAAGAAATTGAGGTGAGAAAAAATACACCATCCAGTTTGCAAATGAAATTTAGAAGGAATAAATAGTGCCCAGAGGAAATATTGGAAAGTTACACTATTTCTCACTAGATCAATGCAATGACAGTTTCAGCTGAGAGAAGAGGGACCTAGGGATCCATTATGAAAGATGTTCTCAGGGTAAACAGGTAAGTGCTAAATTAAGTGTGTGGCTATAGACCTCTGTATAAGTACTGTTAAGAAAATGCAAATGATGCTGATACTATTTTAGCTAAATAGTTTCTAAAATGATAAAGACAGGAACACAATAATAATATACCCCAAATATTCACAAATAAATCTAGAGTGAAAGGCAGCTTGCCTAGAACTGAATATGTGGTTTTGACACATGCAGTTAACTTGAATCTCAAGTTTTGTGTTTTTTTTCTTAATGGTACTATCTAAAAAAAAAAAAAAAAGGACTTCCCAAGTGGCACAAGAGTGGTAAAGAACCCGCCTACCAATGCAGGTTAGCCATAAGAGATGTGGGTTCAATCCCTGCAACAGAAAGATCCCTTGGAGAAAGGCAGTCAATCCACTCCAGTATTCTTGCCTGGAGAATCCCATGGACAAAGAAGACTGGTGGGCTACAGTCCATGGAGTCACAAAGAGTTGGACACGACTGAAGCGATTTAGCATCTAAAAAAAGTATATCACACATAAAAAGAGACGTTTGAGGCCCCACTTCTTTATAGGCAAAGAGTATACTGACTTTCTGAATGGAAGCTTTTGAACTACAGTGTTGGAGAAACTTTAGAGTCCCTTGGTCAGCAAGGAGATCAAAACAATCAATCTTAAGGGAAATCAACCCTGAATACACGTTGGAAGCTGAAGCTCCAGTATTTTGGTCATCAGATGCAAACAGCCAACACATTGGGAAAATCTCTGATGCTGGGAAAGATTGAGGGTGTCAGAGAAGAGGGCGTCAGAGGATGAGATGGCTGGATGGCATCACTGATGCAATGGACAGGAACTTAGGTGAACTTCGAAAGATGGTGAAGGACACGGAGGTCTGATGTACTACAATTGGTCAGACACAACTGAATGACTGAACATACTGACTTTCAGCAAGCTCCAACTAAGACATTTTTCACCATACTATCTTCAGAAGTATACTAGAATGGTGGAAAAGAAAGAATGGATGGAGACAAAAGCTCTGGAAAATCAGTAAACTGCAAAACAAGTCAAGGGGAGCAAAATAAGGCTATTCTTTAACTCCAGGTTACGGGACCAGGAAATATTTTCCCAGCAAGATTTAAGAATAGTCAGGGTTCGATGACCACTACATGCTTCTCTTGCTTCTCTTTTTTCAAATACAGAGTTGAGTGTGGTCTGTAATCTAAATTGTGTGTGTGTGTGTGTGTTTTAATTGAGCACTATGAATTATGTATAAGAAATTGTAAGGCCTATGAATATAATTACCTTCTTCCAGAGTAGGTTCATCAGTCTGTAGGTATGCTTTAAAAGTAGGAGAAGACCACCTCAATTTAACCAATAATGAGCTATCTGATAGTTTTTTCAGTCTTATTTTAAGTCTCTGTCTGTCTTTGGTTTGCTCCCATCCCTCCAGGGAAACAAACCTAAAGCCTGGAGTGTATCATGAAATGAAATGAAAATGAAATGAAGTCGCTCACTCGTGTCCAACTCTTCGCGACCCCATGAACTGTAGCCTACCAGGCTCCTCTGTCCATGGGATTTTCCAGGCAATAGTCCTGGAGTTGATTGCCATTTCCTTCTCCAGGGGATCTTCCCAATCCAGGGATCGAACCCGAGTCTCCTGCATTGTAGACAGACGCTTTGCAGTCTGAGCCACCAGGGAAGTCCGGAGTGTATCATAGGGACTCTCAAATTTTGATTCCCTACCCTCAAGTTTTTGTCTCCACAGTAATGAACACTGCATAAAATTCTACTCTCCTCTTCAGCCCCTCTTTACTTGGCTTCTTACACTGATATCTTAATGCTGCTTATGGATTCAGCAAATGTTTTGAAGGAAACTGGGTTTCATGATCACTTCTCCATACCTCCCTTCTCCCTGGGATCATGGATTCTCAAGATCCTGGCAGCACTGTTAGTCACCAACTTCAATTTTTGTTTCTCTAGCCTCATGAGATTGTTAAAAGTGCTGTTCCTTTCTGTCTTCCATAAGTCATCCTCCAGCCCACTTCCAATGATCAGCAGGTACTTGCCCCATGAAATGTCATAGACAGAAAAGTGACAGCTCAAAATATCGGCTCAGTGTTCATAAGTTCCCTTTTCTCCATGAAGTCTGCCCATGAAGCTCAGCCTAACTTGGCAGGTCTTTGGTGCCCTGAAGCATAACTCTTTTGTATTTCATCCAGATTTTCTAATTGTTCTCAGTAAGAGCACTGGTCTAATGCAAGTGACTCTATGAAAAGCATAGATAATATCTCAAAGTAATACCTTTTGTTTTTACATGTTTACCATTTATAACTTGCTCAATCTCTTCACAGGGAAATTGAACCCTTTAACTAAAA